>MU225084.1:2187453-2205023 GCA_018584345.1 Thuja plicata | reverse complement strand
ATGGTTTACTAGCAAGGTTATAGGCTTAATAGCTCTAGCTGAGAGCATTCTAAAAACCCTTGCACTCCATGCCTAGGGAGCTATGGATCAATTTTTGAGACCTCATTCTTGAGTGTTCTTGAATGTATAGATTCATAGAAGTGTGACACAATTATAGCACACAGTAATATTGTAATAAGGATGGTAAAAAATAAAACTACAAGACAGACTTTTGAATTATGTCTGAATTTTAGTTTTGAGTGTTTTGAATATACTGATATCAAGCTTACATTAATAAAATACAATGGAATGTCTATTTTGATACCAATGATGTCTTTTTGCATTTGCTCTTAGTTCTTGTATGTTCAATTTGTAAGGCATTTTGAGTATACTGGTTATAAGGTAGCCATGTCGTTGTTTGTGAGTTGCTTTCAAGGAGAGTTTAAATCTTGAAGATAATTGCAGAGGGTTAGGGTTTATGCAGGAATTTGATACAGGGGTGTGAGGATGAGAGGATAGTTTTTAAGGCATTACATCTGAGGTTTATTTGTATTTCTATTTATTATCCCTGATGTATGTATGTTTTATTCTGCCTCTATGACCCATGATTAGGCACTAGCCAAAATGTTGACAAGTGGTTGTTATCATCAATCCAATTTTAATCAATCTTTATATTTTTGTTATCTCAAATACATGTCTAGCTAATTGTATTCAGTACAATTCATTTTAGTGATTCCTTGAAGATTAAATCAATAGGTTATCCTTCCTAAGCCTGGTGGCATATAACGAAGAAGGATCATAAATCCTTAATCCACTGTTAAAATTACAGAAAGATAATACTCTGCCAAAGGTGCACCCGCCTGGGTATGTAGAGCCCAAAGTGTAGAAGGATTTTCATCCTTGTTAATTAGCCTTTTCCCTGTGAGAATCTAAATTGGGTATTAGAGATTCTAGCATTCATTTCTATTATAATTGATTCTACAAGAAAAAGAGCTAACAAACAGTAGTACTGACAGCTTCCCTCTAGAAAGTTTGAGTGATGCTCTTCTCAATCATCAATGTTCTTGCACAGTCAACAATTGAACTATTTCTCCTTTTAGAAATTCCATTTTTCTATGGTGTTCTTGGTGCAAAAATATGTCTTTTAATTACATTCTCATTGCAATAGCTAGTGAATTCATCTGAAGTAAATTCCCCTGCTCTATTTGACCTTAAGCTTTTCAATTTCTTTTCACTTTTTTTTTCTACCATAGCCTTATACCATTTAAACATCTTGAATGCTTCTAATTTATATTTTAAGAACATAACTATCATCATTCTAGAATAATCATCAACAAAGATAATAAAATACCTATCTCCATAGTAACTCTTTGTCCTCATGGGTCCACATAGATCATTATGGAGTAATTCTAGAATTGCATTAGATTTATGGGTTTTACTCTTGAAACTCGACTTTGTCATTTTACCTTCTTGACAATTCTTGCACATGATATGCTCAGGCTTAGTCATGCTTGGTAAGCCTCTGATATTCTTTTTGTTGCTTATCTTTATCATGTTTTCAAAATTCACACGACACAATCTTTTGTGCCACAACTATAAGTCTTCATTTCTAGCCATTAAACAAGTGGTGTTAGTGTCATCAAGATAGAAAATTTTACCTTTGTTCTTCTCACCGTTTCTGATCAACCTTCTTGATACATTGAAGATTTTTTCCTTCTTATTTTCAAATGCCACTCGGTGACCTGTATTATTCAGCTATGAAACACTTAACAAATTATAATTTAGTCCTTTTACCCAGTAAGCATTTTCACATTTGATCAGGTTATTCAAAATTATAGTTCCTTTACCTTCAACTAGACAAGGTGTATCATTACCCATTCTTACTGAACCACCATTATAGTATTCAAAAGTCTCAAAATTTTTTTTACCACCAGTCATATGGTGACTGTGGCCACTATCTATGATCCAGACATCATTCTTACTAACCTTAGATATGAATGAATTTTCTACATACCTTTCTTCTTCGTCGTCTGAATCATCCTTCATGGCTACAAATACCATCTTGATGTCTTCTTCTAATTTGGTGTTAGTGTTATTAGCTATGTTCTCAGCTAGGTAACAAACTTTCTTCCCTTTGTCCTTGTAGTCTCAGGTATCTCTTTTGTTAGATTGTTTGTTGCTTCAGTAATCTCTGTTATCACCTCTATCAAACTTCTTCGCATATGATCTGTCATTACTTTTGTCATCTTTTCTTCTGTTTAGAAATCTTACAACAAAGTGCTCAACCTCTTTAAAATTGAAATAAACAAGTGGTAATTTACCTTTGTATCTACCTTTGCCTCTCTGCAATCTTCTTTCCATTAGTGCATTTATTTCATCAAGTCCTTGATCCTCATTATCACTTTCACTATCATTTCTAATAGCATGTCTATGACTTGAATTACTTTATTTCAAAGAAGATTTGAATGCAGATTTCATAGATGGTAAGACACTATTATCAAAGTTATTCATCTCAAATGAAATCAGTCTACCAATTAGACTATCTAGAGTAACTTTATTGTTTGCAACTGCTCTCATTTCTTGAATAACAAAAACTCTAATAGAAATTATAGGTAGTAAGGTTCATAAGATTTTACTTACCATTGTCTCCTCTTCAAGTACACTTCCAAATCCTTGGATAGCATTGACTACCTCTTTGATTCTGCAGCTATTCTGAGTGATATTTTCTCCTTCTTTCATCCTTAGTTCATCAAACCTCCCTCTTAGGCTTGTTGCCTTGGCTCTTAGTACATTTGCATCTCCTCCATGTACCAGCTTCAACTTATCCCGCATTTTCTTTGCATAGGTGCAAGTTTTGACATCTTCAAACTCAGCATCGAAGAGTGATGAGGCAAGATCTATCATCATGCAATTATGCTCATGCTTTTCTCTTAATTTCTCAAGAATGTGAGGTCATGTAGGAAACACATATTCAATATCAAGGTGTTGAGTAACATCATTACCAATACCTGATAGGTGGAGTCTTATTCTACTTTTCCATGATGCAAAGTTGTTTTTATTCAACTTGGGCACATCTTGTCTGTTCATCTTGTGATATTTTGGTTGAGATGTTAAACTCCCTTTCTAAACACACATTATCTGATACCATTTTTTAGTAATAACTGAGAGGGGGGTGAATCAGTGGCCTCAAAATATTCCAATTAATCAACCCAAAAAATTAGTACCACAATATTAAGCCTCTAGTTATCTTCAGTCCTATAAGATGAATGTCTTCAAATATACTTATCAAATTACTACTACTCAGAATTCTTTGTTAAACCTTATTCTGCATGTTTACTGAATATCAATATTTCAATTTACCAAAAAACAATAAATTACATAGAGTATACCGATCAATCCAAATTAGCTATGTGTAATGAAAAACACTAAATTAATGACTCATAATCATATTGACACATGGATTTTAATGTGGAAACCATGTTAAGGGAAAACCCACTTGGGACCGGTAACCCAAAATTTTCACTCTTCTGTAGTGAGCTCAGTGAAGAGCCAACCCTATTAAAGGTTACAAACACACTGTTAGGTGTGACCTTGTTAGAGGATTTGAAAGATTAGTTTGTCACTTGATATCAGACATTTCTATGCTACCTTCCTTGTCCAAAATCTTCTAGTTTGTCAAATGGTATCTGGCATCTCATGGTATCTTCATGATCAAACTTTTTGATACTCCTTGGGATGTATCTCAATATAGAAAGGATCTTTAAATTCTACTCAGTTAAGAGACTTTCTGAATCAATGGTTAAACTGAAATAGTATGATCTATTCACTTATACAACTTATACTTGCAAATTTTTAGATCTATTGTAAGCTCATTAAACTAATCTGATCATGATATCTTTTTAATACCTTTGCTCCACTTTTTTTCTTCTCAGTGATACTATGCTCTATTTCTCGGTGTTCGCAAAAATCTTTATCTCTTTTCTCAGCTTGATTGATCAAGACTGTATGAAGTTGTTCTTCATCAATTTCTCTTTGGCATCCTCTTTTTCATTCACTCCCCTTAATTTGTAATGAATTAAGTTGTCTCTTTATAGACATGATATCACCATTTCTAGGGTCTTGATTTTCTTGATCTTGGCATGATCCAGAATCTTAGCCAATCTGATTTAAAGAAAAACTCATGTTTTATCTCGCAGAGATTTTCTTCTCAACTAGACAAAAATATCTTTAAATCCTTTACTTATCTCTAGCTTTATCTTGTCGATGAAAACAATGATAACTACCAGTTAAGTCTATATTTAGCTCTGCCAGCTAGATATTTTGTCATTTCTAAACTCTAGTTAACTTCAGTGTTTTAACTCTTTGATAGCTTCGGTCAACACTCTAGTTGTCCTTGGGATTCTCTGTCAGGGTTGTCTATCTGTTACGGTTGTCTATCCTTCGGGCTTCACTGCAAAGTTCTTCTTGTCAGTTAACACTGTAATTATTACCATCGGTAATTCTTGTGATTCTTCTCTTCATTAATGCTCATTGGTTTCTTTGCTCGGGTGTCACTGTAACTTAACTTTCAAGGATCTCTGTTTGTCAGGTTCCACTAGTCATCGGTGTTTGAAGTCACATAGTGAATGCTTGTCTTTTATGCATTATTGAAAGCATAAGATTTATCTCTTTGACTCTCTAAAGTCTTTGACACTTTTATTATAACTGATTAGATTATATCAATTTGACATCAATGACAATACAATTCATTAACTGATTTAATGTCTTGCATTATCTTTCTGCATTTCAATGATCAACTTAACATCTTCAAACATTCAATCAGTTACATGTCATCAGACACTGTTTTCCACAATAAGAATTTAGAAGTAAAAGTTAACCCTAATGTTGATTATATCCTCATTGATAGTGATGGAGATTCTAAAGAGGGAGAGGATTTTGTTGATAACTCTGTTAGACAAGATATTCCTGATGATTCAAAAAATATACCTTTTGATAAATTCCCTGAACTCAATAAGGATGTTATTGAAAAGGTGCTAGAACAAATTAATAAGGATGGGTTGGACACACTAGCTAGAGCAACTGAATCCTCTCAAGGGGATAATATAGTAAAAAATTTTATCATGTGGAAAGGAAATTCCTCCACACAAGAAAACATAATAAAAAACCCTCAGCTTGCATGAGGATGGATTGACAATTTTAATCAGGAACCTATGCCACCACTAGACCTATCTACACCCCTAACTACAGGGTTGAGTTTGTATCAACAATTTGTATGGGAAAGGGCATAATGGGAGTTAAAGAAAGAAAAATTAAAATGAACCATTGATGAGAAAGCTCATCAATTGGAGAAGAAAACATATCAAATTACAGTATTGAAAAAAAAGGGTTGATCATATAACTGAATTAATTCTAGAGGTTATGGCTTGTAGATCATCATCATCGGTATATTCTCTATTTCTTAGGGAAAAATTCATTAATTTCAAGTTAATAAGGATTGTGGAAGGACTAAATCCCTCTGTTTCCACACCCCATGATTTTTATTACGTTTTTCAATCAGTTCCTATGTGTTTAAAAAATTTATTGTGTGAGTTATATTTGCATAATCTTGATGTGCCAGATGAAAGGGATTGGAATTCACTCCTTTATGTGGGAGATGTCCAATTGAGAGCAGTAATGTCTTGGATACAAAATGAAATAAGCAGGGAACATCAAGCTTTACCTTACAGGAATAGTGAAATAGAGACACCCTTGCTTATGAGACCTAAAGTTCAACATTCCAGACAAACTTTTCTTGATTGGATTTTAGTCACTGTGAATCCAAGTGGAGCCAACAAAGTTTACCCAGTTAGAGAGAAAGCCTATACAAATTGGTTTCAACACTCATCGCATGATATTCAGGTTGTAATCACTACTTGTAGGCAGAGATGGATAAGTATGTCCCATGACCTAAAGATTAGAGAACCCCATTCTACATAGAATTTGACCCTTACTACTAGGCGAGCTCCATGGTACATCATGTTGGGTGTAGTACAATGCTTAATTATTGGTTTCCATTAAGATTCCAACCACCTGTTCTCCTATAGCCATTACTAGCAATGAATGAAAATGCCAAAGATCATGACATGGCCAAAAATTTTTAGAGATTGGAAAGACTCAGGGAGAACCATGGATACTTCAACTATATTGATGATGAGTCATGGCAGAAGACTGCCAGTGACCTGAGGCTGAGAGCTAGGATCCACAGCTTTATGGTTTCTGGAGACTAGCAATAGGATAGTTGGGGGAATGATGAGCCTCTTAAATGGTCATATTTATAAGTGCTTTCTATTTATTTTCAAACAGTTTATTTATAAAATAGATACATGGACTTATGGTTTTATATCTATATTTTATATGTGTAAAGACAGAAAGTAGGAAAATGGATGATAGAAGAACATGGTATATTTTCTTAAAACTAATGGAGAAAAATGATAGAATATAGTAATTATATATACTAATGCATGATCCTTTGCATATGCTATGTTTTTGGGTAGTTTCCTTCTTGTGGCCATATGCCTTGCAAGAGTATTAATTATAACTTAACAGTTTCTTCCTAATATTAATGATATGAATATGTATGTATCGAAGGTTGTGTGTGCATTAATCATTTTTAGGGATCAGTCATGGTGTATTTAAAGATCAACATAATGGTGTTGAAGACATCAAAACCATCTATTGCTACAAGATGCCTTCGTGTTGAAGAATTCAAGTAAGCGCCTGAGAAACTTAAGGTGTTGCTGCAAGATCTTCGCATAAGGAATGAATCAATACAGTTTTCTATTAAATACAACATGCGGATCTAGGACCCATAACATACTATATTCTAGGAGGACTCATTCTTAATGACTATTATTTTCTGTTATAAGACATTATTTATCTGTAATGATCCTCATTAATGGAGTGATCTTAGATTTAGGGAGTAGTTATAGTTTTCCTTTAAATAAGATGATTTTTGTAACTCTTGAGAGTTAGTCAAGTTAGTCAAGTTAGTCAAGTTAGTCAAGTTATTTGATTTTTATGAATATAAGCTTTTGTAGCTGTAATACTATTTTATCTATCCAAGTGTATTTATTTTCCATGAATGAATAGAATACACAGCTTGAGTTCAATCCTTTTATCTTGATTGTGTTTCTATTCACTCATCCAAGGGGGCCCACTTGGTGAGTGAATTACTTTGTTAGAGTAGGAATCATTTCCATGCTTATTTAGAAGTGAAGTAGAACTTTGTTGTTCCTGTAGCAACTAGTAATAGAACTAGTAGGTTGTTACTGTAGCATAGGCGGTTAGAGTAATTCCTATCCGTGATTACTTATTTTCCTAGAGTAAACTCATTTAATTGTGTTAGCATAGATTTCCTTAAGCTCAATGCATTTAAATTTCAAAGGATTAGTCATGAGGATTAAGAGAGTTTGAAGCATATACTTTGCAGATGTCATTCCAATTTTACAGCCCTGGTCGATAATTAAATGAGACTGAATGATCTAATTAGCAACCATTTAGGGTGTCCAATCCTAAAATAAGTAGTCCAATGCTATAGTTTTCTAAGATAATTGTTTATCCAAGTGATTCTCATGGCTTTAATTATCACAATACTAGGAAAATTGGCTCCAATGTTTGTCAACAATTTTGCAGTCACACTACTACACAAGCTTGTTGATCCTCTAAAAAGGACATAACACTCTCTATCTCTTGCTCAAGATCCCTCTAAAACTTATTACCTCCTCTCAGAAGAAATGAACACAAGTTAATCTAAATAGATTTTTTTTTCTTCAAGAGTCACCAGCTCATCTTAGGCTACAATCTCTTATCATCCTTGTGCTCCTTGATCCATCCTAAAATCATTTAGAGAGTTTATAAATAGACTCAAACTAGATCCCAAAGAGAAATATAAAGACTAATGCTAGAAGAATATGAGATTCACTATTCCCACCATTATTGCATGAATTAACTACATAAAATTCATGATCAATATTCAAAGGTATAATCATAAAATACTTATCTCTTCATTGTTTAATCTTCCTTACAACTCAAGATGAACTAGCCATATTGTTGTCTCCAATCCTTTTGATAATAAACAACATTACATGCCTACCCATGATAGATATCAAATCTAAATTTCCAACAACAACAACAAATTAAAGCCTCTTTTTTTTTTAATCTTCAGGGATTAAGAATAGTTTCTCCTCAATATCAAATCAACTCAATGAATATCTATAGATTACCAATCGATCACCAGCCCCTCTCAGTAGAGAGTCAAGGTTGTCCAAGCTCTGATAATATGTTAATGTTTTGAACCAGAAGTGCATAAATAAACTACCGATAAATCAGAAACATAAGGACACATAATTTATCCTGGGAAAACCCTCCTACATGAGGGGAAAACCCAACCACACTAGAAAAATAATCTCCTTTATTTATGATACAAATGTGAATACAAAGCTTCAATATTCTGAGAACTTAATCAAAATAATAATCAACAATGAATCTTTGCAATAAAGTAATGCTCAGAATATATGCTATAGCCACATCCATAATACATGCTTAGCAAAATGCATGCTATAACAATAGTACCAACCTTTTAAGATAATAAAATTGAAATCACTACTTATCAACCTCTATCATAATCAACAACCTGAAAATAAGTCCTCGACTGAAACAATGTCAAAACAACAACTTATTATAGGTGAATACGATTCACCAAACAAAATTCCCAAATTATTGAACTGTTACAGAATATAAAAGCTGAAGAGTCTCACTGCATATCAAAAGAAGACTCTTCGAATAGGAGACTCTTCTCATTCCCAAATGAATGAATGTCCATATACATTCGTGTCTACTTGTGCCTCTTCATGCTCCACACGTGTGACTCTTGGGTGAAAATATCCATGTCACTACATGTGGGTGGCTTTTCAAATATTATCACAGAATTACATAAATGATCTGGGATATATGAGTCTCGATAGAAACAGGTTGATAACCAGCAAGTGAAGATAAGACAAATTTATTTTGAAGCTACATACTTCAATAATAAGGATGTGGATGAAGTTATGAGGGAAGTTATTGTTTTTAGGAGCTATTTATGGGTTGTAAGAGAGATAAGAGGGTATTTATGAAGGGGATTTTATGGTGGAATTAATTAGACATGTCATTTTTATCACATTTATGTCTTTTTATAGTTGTATGAGGAGCTTAAAAAGGCCCATATTCCCTGCATTAGACCTAGAAGCTATTGCTTGCATTAATTATGTAGTTGCTTTTGAAAAGTATAAATATGAGTTGAGACTTCATTGTAAAGGAGTTCTTTTCCTTATTGGATGACTATTTTTATAACTTTTTATGAGTTCTTGGAAGAAGCAAATAATTTTATAACTCATTTTTGGAGGGATATATAGATTTGTAACACATTTTGGCAGTTATATAGCTTGTGCCTTCTCATTTTTCTAGATTTATGTTTCTTTGTGTTGATGCTTTTCCTTGTGGTGACCTTTGTCCTGGGGATAATAGTGCATGTTGGTTCCTTTTGCATAAGTATATAGTCTTTGTAGGTTGAAGGTTGTGCTGAATCAATTTCAAATTGTGAGGAAGTTTTTTTCCTTTTAGGAACTTTTATTTTAGCTTGCATACAAATTGTTGATGCAAAGATTGTGTTCTAGTGGGTTGTTTATGCGAGCTTGTATTACTAGTTTTATTGTGTGTTAAGTTATTTGTGTAAATATCGAAGATATCATCTAGTGCAACACCTTATAGGAGTAGATTTCAAATTTTAATGCATCCTTCTTCCTCTTTCCTCTGCAAAAAGTGTTAGTTTAGGTGAAGTACTTAGAAAGAACCATCTTACTATAGAGGTCCACTTCTTTTCCCAAGTCACCCACAACCTAGAAGTGTTCCCATGTCTCAATAGGTTGTTGTTTTATTTTCAGCAAGGGTGCAAACCTCATTGATAACAATGGTCTCAAGACATAGGATTGAAATGCATGTCACAATCTTGTCTAATTATACCTATCAACCTTGCCTATGTAAGCAATGCATCATATTTACATATTGTGATAGTGTATCCATTATCAATCTATTCCACTATGCCCATAATCAAACATTATTTTTGTTTTGTTGTTCTCTTGTGGGAAACATCTTTTTGATTTTATAGGCAATCCTAGAGGATTGATTCCATTGACGACTCTAACAATTTATGAAATTTGATTTTAAATTTATTTTGATAACATTTTGATATATTTCATAGCTTATATTCATAATTATTAGTTTTTAATTGTATTTATATTTGTGTATACTTTCATTAAGTTTGAAAATGTATTATTATGAATTAATTTTAAATTTTTAAATTATAATTTAAAAATTTAAAATCAACTAAATCATATAAATCGGCTTATCATATTTTTATATAATAATATATGACACTTTAAATTATCATCAAAAGATGAATATTATCATAAAATTTAATTTATAGTACATATCATATAATAATATCTATTATATGTCATAGTAACTTTTGAAATCAAATTGAAGATGGCTCGCTCTGCTAAATTTTGGTGAAATTTCGCAAGCTTTCAGAAGAACTGTCCCAGATTGAAATTTGTGTCTAAGCCAATTACCTTTTTCAATATGGATCTTCAGCATCCCGACCCTATGCGCAAGCATGTTTCTTGGGGTTCAAGGCCTCTGCGTGCTCTGCTTCCTCACTCTCTGAAGGGTTTTCTCCCCCTGGGAAAAAGATCTGCTACTTTTTCTGTTGCAGAAGTTCAGAGTCAGGGAGGCCTTTGTTCCTCCTCTTGGTGGGCCCCATTCAACTATTCAAGATCGCATCTGACTTCTTTCTCAGTGGAAAAAATTGATCGACAATTCTCTTTTTTTTGTGAAAACTAAATATGTCTGCAACAGTCTTTGGGGGTTTTCTGGATTGAAATATGCATGTGAATTGAAATCTAGATTAATCTCAGCTCCTTTGAAGCATCACTCAGATTTTAACGCTGAACTTATGGTTGATAACCCTAAGCAATGGGTGAAGGTTAAATCAAATAAGAAGCTAGTTTCAGGCTGTTATGTGCGTTCGACATTAAAAAAGGATTTTGGTATCCCCCTGTGGAATACCTTTGATGGACTTCATCAGGATATACCTGGATCGCCCACGTTTCTCAATTCTCCAATTTTACCCCGTGGCAATCTGGGACTTTCGCGAAAGATTCATAATGTGAACATCCACAGAACATTCTCCCAATTTTTGATCATCTTCTGTACTGAATGAGGGAGGCTTGTCTCCCTCTAGAAACAATAAAATTTTTGGTGCGATGCCAGGTGCAAAAAATGTTATCCATATGAAATAAAGGAAGATTGAGAAGATTAAAGAGATATACAAAAAATTCACTATTTTCGCCTGGTGGAATGGATATGGCACACCTATCAATAGAATTGTTGAATGGATTGAAAAGAACTATAAAGGATAGGTAAGTACTGCTCTTCTCTGGAAGGTTTTTTTTCTTTTAAAATGCAATAGTATAGAATTAAAGGATAATTTTCTGAATTCAAAAAACCCTAGTTTCAAAAATTGCAATTTCACCTTTATTGATTGGATCCCAAATTTTGATCCAAGAAGATTAATTTTTTTTAATTGATAGGGATATTATTTTTCTGAATATTCTTGTTGAATTGATCTACTCAGATTTCTTTGTAAATCAAGGTAATCAGCTAGGGAAATATGTAGGTATTGTAGAAACTGATAGGCCCCAATCTAATAGTACGATTATTGTCAATATGGACATTGACACTTGCACTATTAATCTGATTACAATTGAGTGCGTGAAGTATATTTATGTTATTAAACCTAAATTACTACGTACAAATAGCACTTATCACAAAAATGGAAGATAGGCTAAAGCTGGACATGAGGAATGTCTCTCCTCACATTGAAGGAAATATCTCCCCTTCTGCTGTGAGGGTCATGTCTCCAGCAGAGGATAACGAAGAAGGGGAAATAGTGGAAGGAAATTTAAATTCAAAGGTCTCACATGGAGGCATCTCGGTAAAATTTAATGAGAATGAAGGAGGTTTTCATATTGTATCTAAGACATTTCCAGATTTGGTGGAGATCTGCAAAGAAAATACTACTAATACATGTAATAACATCTTAGATGCTACCCAATGTTAGGTTGTGGTTGATCCTGTTAACAACAATATAGATGGCCCTTCTGAGATGAAGGAAGAGGTTCAATTATTGACTAAACATCTGTGTGAGTTTGTTGTTAATTATTTAATGGATCAATTTATGAATGAAATATGTGACAAGGAAGAACTCTTGAGACAAATAGAATTGTTGATCAAAGGTTGTCTTGAGGCAGAGGATGATCATGATTCAATAGATATCAGTAATCTCTTATAGATCTTGAAGACAAAGAGATTAAGGATTAGGAAACACTTGGGATTGCATCTACTCTGCCTAGTTTTCAAGCCCCTGATTGTGCCAAATCTAATAAGAAAAGAGGCAGGAAATCAAAATAGGAATTAAGATTATTGGTCGGTTGTGCTGCTGGCCAAGATAAACTGACGACTATTTTTAATGTAGGGAAGGGGAAGTTCCTTCCCAAGTCTCCATGAATATCATAACTTGGAATGTTAGGGGCTTACATTCCCCTAACAAGAAAGAAATTTTAAAAAGTTGTATTTCTCAAACTAAAACTGAAATAATTGTGCTACATGAAACCAAATTGGACAACAAAGAAATAATGATTTCTTTTTTAAAAACTAGGTTTTTGAGAATTTTGGGGAGCTCCAGCTAGGGGGGCATCATGGGGTTTGGGATTCATTTGGGATCCTAGGACAATGTCTCTTACTAAATTAGAGGACCATGTTAACTGGAGTTATGGACTTGTTAAGTGCTTCCAGACATCGCTATCTTTTAGGATCTTTATTGTATATGGCCCTACCCCCAATCTAGAGAAGGAAAGAGTATGGAAGGAAATTGAGCGGAAGTTGGAAGAATATTCAGGTGAGATTTAAATCATAGGAGGGGATTTTAATACAATTACTAAAGCCTCAGAGAAGTGGGGTGGCCTGTAGAGACTCCCTCATGTCATAGATGTTTTTAATAATTGGATCAATAGGAATGGTCTCTTTGAGGTCAGCACACCAAAGGATGGTTTCACTTGGAATAATAGGAGAAACAGTTTCAACTTTATTTTTGAGAAACTTGATAGATTTTTAATCAATGGTAACTTGGTAGACTAACCATTCACTATGTCTACGGATGTTAAACCCATTTCAAGTTCAGATCACTACCCAGTAATACTAAATATCATCAAGGAGGGTAAACCGAATAAACCGGATAATTGTCCTTTGAAATTTGAACAAATGTGGCTTAAGAGAGAGGGTTTTCTAGATATGATTGAAGAATGGTGGAAGGATATAAAGGTATCTAGATCTAAGTTATATCAGGTAGTAAAAAAATTAAAAATAATCAAGAAAAAATTAAAAGTATGGAATGCTGAACATTTCGGGAACATTTTTGTAAAAAAAAAAGCACTTTGGAAGAAAAACTAGCAAATTTAAATGAGGAATTAATGACGAGAGGTATGGATGCAACCCTTTATGATGAGGAAACATGCTTAATGAAGGAATATGAAGAGGTATTGGCAAGCAAAGAAATTTTTTGGAGACAGAAATCTAGGGACACATGGTTGGATGTTGGGGATAGAAATACTAAATTTTTCCACAACAACACTAAACACAGGAGAATAGAAAATAGGATCACCTCCATTAAACTTATGGATGGTGTATTTTTTGATGAACCTAAAGGTATAGTGAAGGAAGCAATAAGGTATTCTGAGAACATTTTCAGCATACGAAGTGAAAGGAATACAGAATCCCAGGATAACATTATTAGAAACTGTTGGAGATTTGTTTCTGTGCAGTTGATTGATTGCATGTTTGTCATTGATGACAACATATAATACATAGTAGTGATTCTATATGTACTTATCAGAATGATGATATCAAGCCTTGCATGGTTAGATACATGTTGTAGACATGTTTATTCTATTATGTTCATACATGCAAATCCAGATATGATGTTTTAGTCAAGTTGTGTAATTCTGTTATTGGCAGTTACAATTCTGGTAGAGTATCTATTCAGAGCTGACGTATTTAACATGTTTCTTGAGTTGCACCTATCTTTAGGATATGTGTGTGTATATTCATGATTAGTTATGATTTGATGATAGTTATCTAAAGGTGCTTAACGTGTTTCAAGAAGATTGCAAATTTAGAGATAATTTGGTGAGGTCGACTTAGTGAAGCGTCGCGTCTATTTAGTTTGTATTTGTGTGGTTGTAATTATGCTTGCATGATTAGTAAAGCCAAAAAGGATGTTATGAAGAGTTTTCTTATAGGTCCCATGATCTCATAATTTGAGGAAGATACTTATAGCAAGTCATTTGTGATATGCCAAGTTTGAATGATAAGAGAAGAGACAGAAAATGTACATAGCAGAATATCAGTTGTGGTTCATTTATCAAGAGTCTATGTGAAGAAGTAGTAGAATATTATAATACATTGTAATTGATCAAGATAGTAGGTCTACTCTATAGTTCATCATCAGATATAGTGCATATCTATTCTATAGAAGTTTGTAGCCTTCACAATTGAAGCAGTGAGATTTTGGACAGTGAGTCCTCACCCCTAACAGGGTTATTTGTAAAAGACTCCTAACAAGATCAGACCCTTAACCAGGTCACTATACTTATTTCTTTGTAAAGAACAAATCCTAACAGGGTTGTAAGATCTTCTAACAGGGATTACTATAAACAAGTATAGTTCATTGTGGGTGCTAATTCCCACCGGGGTTTTTACCATTTGGTTTCCCCGTAATCAAATTGTGTGTTGTGTACTATGTTATTTGAATGCGCATTTACTTTATTGTATCCTAAAGTTAAAAAAGAAAGAAGGAATTAAAGTTACTGATAACTGATTCACCCCCCCTCTTAGTTATCATTTGGGACTATTCTAACAATTGGTATCAAAGCCAAGTTCCTTGGTGAAGAAGCCTAACAGCTTAAGGTAGATCAGATGTCTTACTTCAAAAAAGGGAGCCCTAAGTTCGATGGAGAAAATTATCTGGATTGGAAAAACAAAATGATAACACATCTATAGTGTGTTGGCTTTGAGATCTTTGAGATAGCTACACAAGAAGTTGTTATTCCACCTCTGAAAGACCTTGCAAAGGATGATGCTACTAGTAGAAAAAAGGATACATTTACCAATAATGCAATCTCTAAAGCAGCCCTAATCAGTGCCCTATCCAACAGTGAATTTTTTGAGATCAAAAAAATTGACAAAGCATACACCATATGGAAGTATTTAGAAGATATGTTTGAAGGAGATATTCAAGCAAATAATGCATGCATGAAGACATGGAAAAAGAAATACAACAGTCTTGAGATGTTACTTGAAGACAACATTAGAGCTTACAATCAAAGGATAAATGAAGCAGTCTTTGCAATCAGAAACAATGGTGGAGAAATATTAGAAGAAGATATAATGGACAAGCTGTTAACTACCTTAACATCAGACTATGAAAACAAGATAAGTATTCTAGAGGAAACCATGAAATTCTCCCAAGACTTCAAGAGAGAGACTTTGATCAATAAAATCTCTGCATTTGAGATATCAAGATTGAAGACTGAACCTAAAAGTGAAACAACTTTCAAAGCCTCAATCCATGGTAAGAAATCCTTACACATCTCTAGCCATAATGAGAAAGAAGAAGTTGATGAAGAACTAGAAGATATCGTTGCTATGATTGCTAAAAGAGAAAAGAAAGGAAAAGGAAAATATTAATGACAGCTTCCATTCAAATGTTTTTCATGCAACGAGATTGGTCACTTTGCATCTAAGTGTCCCACGAGAGTCAAAAAGTTCAGATTTGATTACAAACCTAAATATAAGAAGGAATGTTACCATACTGAAGAAGGTGTAACTGATGAAGATTAAGGAGAGGCTGAAATTGGATTCTTTTCCCTTAGAGACATGGAAAAATTGCTTGAGGAAATGGACATTACAGATGAAAAGGAGGAACAAGAGTTAGCCCTAATTTCCAAAGCAAACATCAAAATTGATTGGATCATTGACAGTGGATGCTCTCACCATATGATAGGTGACAAAGATAGATTTGTTCATTTAGAAAAATACAAAAGTGGTATAGTTAGATTTGGAGATAACACTCCTAAACCTATCATAGGTAGAGGTTCTAATACTTTGGATGGAAAGAACAAGACAGATGATGTTCTATATGTTGATGGATTACATCATAACTTGCTAAGTGTTGGATAGCTACTTGAAAAAGGTTATCATTTTGAGTTCAAAGACAACAAGTGCATCATTAAAAACAAGGATGGAGACATGATTGCATTAGGCTCCAAAACAAAAGGTAATGTTTTTCAGCTCAATTCAGATGTAAGTTATTTTGTTGCAAAAGTGGATGACAGTTGGTTATGGCACAAGAGACTTTGTCATATTAATTTTGATAACATAGTAAAGATAAGTAATTTCAAGGCAGTCAGAGACCTTCCAAGTATTGCAAGACCTATTGACACAATGTGCATGGAATGTGTTATGGGAAAGCATGTAAGGAGTTCTTTCAAAAGCAAGCAAAACTCAGCTAAAAACAAATTGGACCTAGTGCATACAGATTTATGTGGTCCTACCCAAACAAGATCATACTATGAAGAAAGGTATTTCATTTTGTTTGTTGATGATTTTTCAAGGATGATGTGGGTTGCATTCTTAAAGGAGAAATCTGAAGCCTTTGAGAAGTTCAAAATACTCAAAGCTAAGGTTGAGAATGTATCTGGATTAAAATTGAAATGTCTGAGATCAGATAGAGGAGGAGAGTTCAACTCTGATTAGTTTTATGATTACTATGAAGAACATGGAATAAAAAGATAGTTAATTCCTCCTAGAACCCCTCAATAGAATGGGATTGAAAAAAGGGGGAACAAGATTATACTTGATACAGCTCGCACTATGATGATTGAAGGAAAAGTTGCGCACACATATTGGAGAGATGCAGTAAATACAACATTCTATACTATCAACAAAACTCAATTAAGGCCAGGCGCAGATAAGAAACCCTATGAAATTTGGTTTGGTAATGTACCTACAGTAAAGTATTTTAGAATCTTTGGCAACAAGTGCTACATCAAGAGAGATGATGGTGTTGGTAATTTTGATGCCAGGATTGATGAAGGTATTTTCCTTGGTTACTCTACAAAAAGAAAACCTTATAGATGTTTCAAGTTGAGATTGAAAAAGGTAATTGAAAGTACTCATGTAAAAATTAATGAGAAGTTTATGGTTCAAGAAAGGTACTATGAATATGCACCTATGATTGAAGATGAACCCAGGACTAGTAGTAAAGATACTATTATTGAAGAAATGTTTGATTGCATTGATGTCTCATGCAATGACCCTGAATCAAGTAGAGAAGAATCACAGATTATAGAAGAAGAAGTCACACCTAAGGTTCCTAAATTCACATCTAGATACCACTC
>MU225084.1:2141992-2184470 GCA_018584345.1 Thuja plicata | reverse complement strand
CTGATAATTGTATTCCCCCCCCCCCCCCCTTCTTAGTTATCCTTTGGGACTATTCTAACAGAAACATCCCCAATATTATCTCCCCTAAACATAACAAATTTCTCTTAAAGAAAATCACCAAGGAGGAAGTGAATCTATTCTTATTTAAAATGAACCCAGACAAATCTGCAGGACTTGATGGTTTCCCAACATGTTTTTTTAGAGGTGTTGGGACTTCATAGGTGATGATGTGTCTGAGGCATTGGAAGGGGTAAGAAATTTAGGAAAAATTTAAAATAAGTTAACAATACCTTTATTGCCCTCATCCCCAAAAAGGAGAAAGCTGAGTCCTTTACTAATTTTATACCTATAGCACTGTGTAATACCTTATATAAACTATTCACTAAAACAATAGCTAGTAGGTTGCAAAAATTCCTCCCAAACCTAATTAGTGAGGAGTAAACAAGTTTTGTCCAAGGAAGATCAATATATGATGGGGTTATCATAGCACAAGAAGCCATACACTATGTCCAAAATAATGGTAACCCTAGTATGTTAATAAAGTTAGATATTAAAAAATCTTACGATAGAGTTGACTGGAGTTTTTTGAAAAAATGTTTGACTTCCTTCAGGTTTGCAAAACAATGGGTGAACATGATATTTGAATGTATCTCTACCCTAAAATTTTCTATTCTAGTTAATGTCTCTCCCAAAGGTTTTTTTGGGATTAACAGAGGAATGAGGCAAGGTGATCTGATTTCACCCTTTTTATTTATAATAATGGTAGAAGCTATGGGGCGAGCCATCAATATGGCTAGAATAGAGGATAGAATTAAAGTTATAAATATTACCAGTGGGATTGAACCCATGACGCATTAGCATTTTATGGATGATACTATGCTTTATGGCCAAAGCTCTAAGGAGGAAGCAATAGCATATAAAGAAATCTTTGGATTGTATGCTCTTGCTTCTGGGAAATAAATCAACCTTGAGAAGACTGAAATTGTTTTCTTTAATACTCCTTTTGCAATTGAAATAGAGATCTGTAGAACCTTCAACTTCAAATTAGGAAACCTTCCTTGTAAATATTTAGGACTTCCCTTGGAAAAATGCATAAGAATGAAAAACTTATGGGATAATGTCACAGATAAAATCAATCACAAGATGGTAGCATGGAATGGAAAATGACTTTCTTCAGTAGGTAGAGTGAAAAAGGTTCAATTTGTTTTGTCTGGTCAACCCATTTTTCAACTGGCCTGAATTGATCTACCAAGAAAAAATAGAGAGGAAAATAACAAAATTCTTAGGTCTTTCTTCTGGAAAGGAACAAGGGACAAGAATAAGATCTCACTTCTTGCCTAGGATAAGGTGTGTTGTCCAAAAGAGGAAGGGGGTGTGGGGCTAAAAGATATTAAACTATAGGGTAAAGCCCTGGGCGCAAAACTTGTTTAGAGAATGTAAAAAAACCTACATCTGAAGTGGGTCAAGATACTCATAGCAAAGTATCTCACCAATGTGGATCCCATCAATATTTTCAGTGAACTGTCACCCCCTAAAGGCTCCAGGATATGTTATTTTATGTTGGACTGCAAATACATCATCCAAGGTAAGCTCACACAGAATCTTGGGAAAGGGGAGGATGCCCTTTTCTGGCAAGATTCTTGGGGTGGCTATAGTGCCTTGGATTATAATATGAATCTAGCAAATTCTCATAGGTTTCTGATGGATAAATTAGGTGAGAAATTAATTGACTATGTTTCCTTTTTAGACGAGGGTATGAGATGAAATTGGAAGAACTTGACAGATCTTGGTCTTTCCCCAATAGATGCTGCTACTTTGAATAGAAGTTTGGAAGACAAGAAATTATCTTTGAACCTTAAAAAGGATATGTTGGTTTGAGATGGAAGTAAAAGTGGAGATTATTCAGTTAAGGAAGGTTATAACTTGCTGAGATCATGAATTATCAGTCACTCTGACTCCCCCATGACAAGTTTATGTTGGCATAAAGATTGTCTTCCTAAGGTCAGTTTCTTCTCCTGTCTTGTATGGCATAAGAAGATTTTGACAGCTGAAAAGTTTGTGAAGATGGGCTATCATGGCCCAAGAAGATGTTCTTTATGTGAAAATAATGAGGATACAATTTATCATCTACTCCTTAGATGTACATACTCAATGCTGGATATGGATATGTTCACAACTTGGGTGGACATCTGCGCTTTGGGACAATATAACTGATCTACTAAACTCTTGGCCTTTCCTTAGGCGAGGAGGCATTTATGGCTCACTGTGGATTGCAGCCCCTTCAATAATTCTATGGTAAATATGGAAAGAATGAAATAGAAGGATTTTTTAGGAAAAGAAATTGGATGTGGGACAACTTATTAATAAAATTAAAGCCTCTATTGTATAACTGACAAATAATCGTAACATGAATAAGGTTAAAAAGGAGATGATTATGTTACACTGGGATGAGAAGATGAGAGGCAGGTGGCATGGTATTTTTATCCCTCCTTTTATTGGAAATGGAGGTATATCGTCAAAAAAGAAGAGAAACAAATGTAAACGGATACCAACAAAAGAGGGGTGGCTAAAATTAAACTTTGATGGTGCTTCTAGAGGTAATCCAGGCTTTTCTAGCATTAGATGTACCATTCACAATACAAAAGGAAATGAAGGTGGAAAAATTAGCTAAATTCATCGGTAAGGAGACTAACAATGTGGCAGAATTACATGCTCTGGTAGAAGGATTATTATTATGTAGACATTTAGGATGTAAGAAATTAGAAATTGAAGGTGACTCAACTATCATCGTCAATGCCTTAAGAAAAGGATCTCTCCTTAATTGGAGATTAGACACTATGTTGGCTAGGGATATTGCTCTTTGCCAGTATTTTGATAAATTAACAATTAACCACATATATAGAGAAGGAAATAAAAGAGCGGATGAACTAGCTAATCAAGGAATTGAATATATTCTAACTAGTTAGTCATGCTCCATTAGAATTTATAATGAATTATTTCATTAATCAAGCAATAGAATTTGTAAACAACCTTAATCAAATTCATTTTCCTTCACTAAGTATGTAGATTAATCATTTCATCAAACAACAAATAGAGTACGAGGGATTCAACATGGTAACTATGATCAATTACAAACTAAAACATAGGATAGTCTGTCCCCTTATCTCCTTAAGGGTTTTTTTTTTAATAACCAAGCATAGTAGAGTTAATTTCTAAAGATTTTAAAAACAATATAAAGCAGAGCCAGTACTTATTCTGTTAAGCTCAAGTTGCCTCTTTGCATTAAACCCCTATTGCCCCAACCTTTGTTGTTTTAAGATACCGGTCCATGGAGGAGAGCACTCGTGTCATGTTGTCATCCTTAGGGATGGTAACTAGATCATTCCTCACTGTCCATATGAGATGGTCATCTTTTATTTGCTTGATTTTTTGGGAGATATCTTGGACATCCTGGCTGGCAGTAGAAAGATGCAGATCAAGGGTTGTCAGTTTAGCTATAATCCCACTCTGATATATTGCAGGATTTATTATGTTGTCTATACTTTGCTGATACATGTTCTTCATACCCTCAACATTGATTAGTTCGTCACCCGTGCCCTGATGGGAACCACATCCCATCTTGATGAAGTATTTATCCATATGCGAGATGCTTGCTTGGAGGGATTCTACCATGAGCTCTAGATGTTCATGGACTTCTATTATTGATTCCATCTTGTATGAAAGGGAATAATTCCATCTCTGAAGAGGCTCATCTACAGTCTCCAATACATTTATGGCGATTGCATCCTCTATCTTCATTTTCATCAAATCCTCTAACAAAGACTGGAGACTCTCTATTATTCTCTTCTCTTCCCTGAGAACCTAAATATCATTCCTCACAACATCCTTAAGATGTATATAAACCTTATAGTATGCCCAAGGTAATTGATAAGTGGAAGCCCTCTAGACTTTAGATCTTGTATCCAAACCCTGCCTATTTTCCCCAGGTGATGATCCTCATGCAATTGTGTTATTACCTCCTAACTTGTATATGATGTGGGATCAAATGTCTCACTAGGTGGTTGTCCTAGATATCAAGAGAATGGGGTAAGGGATTTTATGATATATTATGTTAGATGAACTACAGTAGACTTGAGTTTGGCCTTGTCCCCCTTTAGCCCATCCAATCTATCCCTTACCTCTTGATGGGTAAACTCCCATATATCTACATAACTATCATGGTGAGAAGGACCTATATCAATCTTTCTCACTTCAGAATCTGATAGTGACAACAAAGTGGTCTCTTCCTATGTTTTTTCTTGGGAAATATCCAATATGACATTCCCTATCTCTTGATCCTTCCCCATTGTAGATAATATATGGGCTTTCATTTTTCCTTTTTTTACTGTAGGGCCTCTCATGATCTGAGTGATTAAGTCACTCAGAGGAACTCTATCCTCTTCTCTTTTCCTCTTTCTCTCAATTGTCTGCTCTATCCATGAAGGTGTGGATAAAACTCCTAAAGCATTGGCCAGACTCTCTATATCAAACAACCTCCTCACTATTGGAGGAGCATGCACTATAATGGAAGGGGAAAAGAAATATGGTACCTTGTGGGGGTAGGGGCTTAGTTGCTTCTTCTGTGTATTTCCATGTGGTCCTGAAGACTGTTTTCCTGATGAATTCTCTTGTGGTTTCTCATGTGTATCTCCATGGGGAACCATAACCTGCTCTCCTACTTCTACCTGATGGGATCCTTCTTGTGAGTCAAGGTTGATTATTGGAAATGACCCACTCCCACATGTTTGAGCTATGTTATGGACCTTCTTTGGTGACTGATCATCCCCACTGATTGTTTGTGTCTCATTGGGATTCAGTGGCCCTATTTTGGATGTTCTACCAGTTGATGTAGTTGGGCTTTGAATTTGGGTGGGCAAGGGTTTTGTGGTGCTTTCCCCTTGCCCGCCTATCTATTTCCACTTTACTAAATCCATTGTTTGCTTAAGGATGGGCACCATCCTTTGGTTGAGATCATCCAGCTCCGACCCTTCAAATGTGATGGGCTTAAGAGGTGTCTCCTTTATCATTCCCACATATTTTGGTGATAGTATATCCTTCCCATATTTTGCAACTCCCTCCACATCAATATTCACTCCATAGAGTCTTACCTTCTCTACACTGAGTCATGACCAAGATTGCTCCCTCATGTCAAAATTATCCATGTCATTTGTCCAATAGTCCTCTAGGGTAGGGATATGGTGGAAGGATGATCCTAGCTATAAATTTTCCTTGACATAATTTATGGGGTCAAAGTGTGTTTGTAGCACGGTGTATTGCTCAAAAGTATACTTGGCTTTGGCACACTTTACCAGGTTATGGGCATTGGTACTGGAGGAGCATGTATATGGCCCAACTATTATTCAAAATCATATCACCTTTTTATGATGTTCACCACACCTGATATTAACCTCTATTATCTACCTACAAAGCTCTACCGAGATGATTTTATCATCTGGATATTTGGGTAACTTATACGGATAATTTTCAAATGCCCCAATTCTAAAAGAAGTAAATGTCAAAAATTGAGTAAATTGGCTACCATAGGTAGTTATCACCGATGATGGCTCAGGGGACATTCTTCACTCCGGGAAGCCCTAAAGCTCCCTACATAATCTCATGGTGAATGTATCATTTACTCTTCAGAAACTCTCATGACTATTATGCATTTGTAAACATGTATAGTAATCATATACTTGTATATCCTCTTCATATTCTTCTAAACCTGGTAGGCTGAGCCAGCTGCATACATAGGCTAAGGCGTAAATGATATAGGAAGACATATGGAAGGAAGATGTACATTTAGCTATAATAAGAATTTTGGTCAACCTGTCACTCAGAAGCTAAGCCCAATCAATATATCTACTCTTGGCACAGATTCTTTGTACGATGAAATACCACCACTCCTCAAAATTTAGGGCATCCTCATTCCCCTATTGGCAATGTAGCAGCACTAGGATATCCATGATCTATCTTTTTAGATTGGTCCTATATAGTGTCTTTGGTAGTTTGGAACTAGGGGCCCTCTTGGCTCAAAACTAATCAGTTGATAACTCGCCTCTCCATTGTGATTTCTTCTCATTGAAATATGAGGCTGACATTGCAAAATCCCAGTCAGTATATTCTACTCAGGTTGAAAGGTCAAAATAATTATGCATTGATTGTATATCTAAGGTTATAACAACCTCATTGTTCATATTCCTTAACTGCTGACTAACATGGTCAAATCGGGCTATGCACTCCATTATAAGTTCTAGGGCTTGGATGGAAACAAGAAATCTTGTTGCTTGGATTAACCCACTTTCAACCAACTTCTACATTATGGGATGCGAGGGTGGAATATGCACTCTTCTATACAAATCTTCCAAGCCATAAAAATTCAACCTGGTATCACCAACATCTTTCCTAATGCTACTAGCACCATTCAGATGATCGTAGCCATAATATTTTAGGGTCATCTTCAATGTATGTGATGTTTCATTGTTCAGGCTAGAGATTTTCTAATAGATTTCTTCATTGGTTCTTTCCATTTTGAGTCACTCTGAGATTCAGCTTTAGGCTTTTCTCCCACTTTTATCAACTATGTCACTTTCCCTATGCATTTATTACCTATATTGTATATTCATTAACGTTATTGCATAATTGGACTCTCCGTACGAGGAAGTGGTTAGATGAGTATAACATCTACTCATGACAGGGAGTTGATGTCTTGGTACTCCTTACTTGTATTTTATTTTTTATCCATATAGTTTTATCCCCACCATTGTGAATTTTAAATGTTTTCAATTATTTTCCTCCATGGGGCTTCTTCTCCTTCTACCCTCTACCTCTCAGACTTTTCCCTTTTCGATACCTCTCAACAACTTTCCAGAATGTCAAAAACTATGTGAATAAGATACTTGCACGATATTACATCTATATCTCTTTTCCTTATGAAATCCTTGAACCATCAACCTTTCAGATTATTAGCCCTGTATGTCCTTTTCCTGATTAGGGGGGTCATGTTACTTCCCCCTTCTTTCTTAAAATAGGCTTATTATTTTCATGACTTAAAGTTCCCAGGGCTGATGTTCAAATTTTGGTATCTGTCCACTCCCCCTACCTCCATCATAGTACAATGGTTCCCTTGTTATCTACCTATCTAAAATAGTGCCTTTTATACAGCCTATCATGGGCTTTCTGGATTTCTGGGAACTTTTTGACATAAGTGCTCACCCGATATTTCCCCTTGCCCTTGGATTTTGGGTTTTTGGGATAAGCATCTAGGTTATTCTTAGTTTGATTTAGAGGACCACTTGCTTTGGTACTCTCCCTTTCCTTTAAGCATTAGAGCTTTGTTTACAATCGTTGTGTCAATATCTTTCTTTCTCAGGCAAACTTCAGAATTACAGGGATTTCTCACTTATTAAACTTACTTTCTTTGCTGGCCTTTTCCTGTTACACTTCCTATACATATTAATTCCTATAAACACTTTTCAGGAAAAGAATATCAATTATCATTTATCCGAGAACGTATTCGTGAATATGTCCTATAGGATATCTCTAAATAGCAGGTATATTCTTGCTTGGGGGTTTCGCTTCTAGGTTTAAGGGATACAATATCCTCTTCTCCTTAATAATTAGTCATTAATGAATCTTTTTTTCTTCTATTGTATTGTATATTAGGTAAGGTTATATATGTACTCGCCAAAATAACATTTATAAGAATAAAAATATTAAGACTCTGACTGTTCTACTTCTTGTCATATAAAATATACATATAAATTGTTTTAGATTTGCAACAATCCCTATTAAGTACTATTTAATGTTGAGATCAAAGTGAGAGTAACACTAAAAATATCATGTAGATTTGGTAATCTAACAAAGATCTTAAAATCTTTAAACCTACTGGATGATTAAATGTGCATCTCAAATGAAGTTAAGTAAAATCTACCTTATAGCTAAGAAAAAGAAGGATAATTATTAAGATCATTAATGTCGAACAAGCCCCATCCTTAAGCTATCAACATATAGGCATTACATCATTTAATGACTAATAATAAGCTAGCCTTGCATCAATGAAATAAAGCTACAAAGTACAAATCTTACTTAAATGAAAGAAATTAAGTTTGCGAGGCCAAAATCTTGTAAGGACATCTCACTCGTATTATCTCGGGATAGGTAGGGATTTATATTAAATTAATAAATTATCACTCTACAACATAGAAATTTGAGCCAAAGTTTATAAATATCATAGACACCTAATACTGTCCTTAGAAAGTTTCATATATCTAAAGAACATCTGCCACACATAGAGCTGCATTTCTCTTCTGCATTGGGGTACAAAGAAGAAAGGAAATATGGATACCCCAATTAGACTCCAAGGTGAGAAGCAACAGACTGAAGTAAAGAATGAGATAATGGAACAAAGGATTAGGGGCATTATTAAACACAATAACATATTAGTGGTGAATAAAAAAAGCAACATTTTTCCAACTGATTCCCGCTCTGCAAGTCTGCAAGTTATCGTTGTTGTTTTTATGAATTCATGTTAGCTTCGGCCTCCTCATTGCTGGGGACCCAGGGAACCCAGTGGTTCTTTTTCTAGACCTATTATTGGTGTTGTCTCATAGAGATGACAGAGGGTGCTCTGCAGTCATTACGGGCTTCAGTTTGTCTACAACTTTTGTCTTGGAGGACTCTTCTTACTCATAAAATCTGGAGAGTAACAAATCGATTTTGTTTAGCTCAGAGAAGGTGGGCATAGACAAGGACTGCCAGCTGGGGGGATGGAAGAAGGTGGTGTTAGGAAAGGAGTCCACAGACTACCCAGATTTCCCAGAATGTAAGGCGGGTGAGTTTGGACCAGAGATATTTGTCCCTGATGGGGTGGTTGATAGCATCTCTACTTCGCTTCAACTTTGTCTGGTGGGAAGATTCATCACCTTCAGGCCCACCATTGATATGGTGTGACAGTGGTGCACAGAAAGATGGAAAGTTAAATGTAGCCTTTGCATCTTCTCCATTCCTAGAGGCCTCTTCCTCTTTAAGTTAAACACTGTGACATATTTCACACATGTTTCCACTAGGAACTAGTGTTATGGGAAGCATTGCCTGTTAATGGAAAAATGGAAGCCTGGGTTTAACCTAGAAGTGGAACTTCAGAAGGCTGTGCTGGTGTGGTTTAGTCTCCCTGGGCTCCCCCTAGAATTTTGGGATGAAAAGGTTCTCCGTTGGATTGGGAACTCATTTGGCCAATATGTGTCAGCGGATTTTGTTACTTCACAAAATTCAAGGTTAGTGTTTGTGAGATTTTGTGTAAATTTTACTATGAATAAGCCCCTCACCAACTTTGTGATGTTGAAATCCAAATAGGGAAACCATAATCAATCCATTGTGTACGAGAATGCCAACCTCCACTGCTAGTGGTGTGATAAACATGGTCATGTTGTAGTGGATTTCAAGTCCACCCCCTGGATGGATGAAGGGGTTTCAGAGATCCTTCCCGATATGGTGCTTACTGACTCGGTGGTCATCAGCCCTTTGATGGAGGAGGGGGTGGAGAAAAATCCCTCAGATGGGATGCTCCCTCAATTGATGGATGAGGAGAACAGTCTTAAATCTTTAGATAAGACTAGCGAGGATAAGGGTAAGAAGGTTGATCAAGAGATAACCTTGGAGGAGGGAGAATTTTTTAAAGTCTTGGAGGATATATCTAACTCCAAAAGGGAAAGCCTGAAGAAAGTGATAAAAAGGGGAGAAAGTCTATTTCCTCAATCTTTTGACCTAAAGATTGGGGGTGACTCGGGAGAGGATGGTAGTTTTAGTGATTGGGGGGAGGTGAGGGCTCTCGATTTTTGTTCCCCTTCCAAATGTGGGGGGATTAAGGTTAAATTGAAAACACTATCAGCCCTTTCTTCACCATCAAAAAGTCCTCTGGACTGGTCAGAACCAAAGAGGAAAATGAGAGGGGGGAAAAGGTGGATGTGAGAAGTAATGCCAAGGTTGGTAGGCCCATGACAAGATCAGTGAGAGCAAAGGAAGAAACAAGGGCAATTTCAAGTGGATGACAATTAACCTTAGAAGACTCCCAAAAAAGTAGAAAATGAAGTTCCTCTCTTGGAACTTGAGGGGAATGAATAGCCCCCACAAATAGTATGCTTTGAAGAAGTATATAATTGATTTCAAATTTGATGTGGTGCTAATCCAAGAAGTTAAGATGTCATATCAATTTTTTTCTATTATTGTCGATAAAATTTGGCCTGGTGCAGACTTCCTCTATAGTGAAGCTGATGGGGCCTTGGGTGGGTTGGCTACTCTCTCGAACCCAAGTAAGGTGTCTGGTAATGCTGCGGCTTTTTATCATAACTATCTTTTTGTTTTTTTTTCTTGGAACAATGTTTCTTGGTATATGTACAATATATACGCTCCTAATGTCAGAAGCGAGCGCAGTAAAACTTGGGGAGATATTACTAGCCTTATGAAAATTGATCAGAGGTACCCCATTATGTGTACAGGGGATTTTAATACCCCCCTTTTTCCCTCTAAGAAGATGGGGGTACCCAACATTATTCAGATAGTATGCAAGACTTGGCAGACTTTATGAGAAATAATGACTTGATTGATATTGATGTGCAAAGTTTGGCCTTCACTTGGTTTAGCAATAGAAAAGGAAATTAGCTTATCCAAGTTAGACTAGAAAGATGGATGATTTCAAGAGGTTGGGATATTTCTCCTATGGTTGGTCTGTCTCATCTCTCTAGAATGGTTTCAGATCATTCTCCTCTGATTCTCAATTGGGCTGAGAAGTTGGGGAGTGGGCCTCAACCTTTCCTCTATGAGATAATGTGGCATTCCTATCTTGACTTTACTGAATGTATTAGATGCTAGTGGAACATTCCGATTAAGGGGACAAATATGTTTAGAATTTACAAAAAGTTATAGATGATAAGGAGGGAGGCATGTGGGTGGAGTAAGACCAAGTTCAGAGACATTCCAAAACAAGAAAGCGATTGAGGAAAAACTTTTTTTTTCTTCCAGGCAGGTATGGCCAGGGGTGATTCCTCCTAGAATGATCGCTATGAAGAGGAGGTGTGGCGAAATAAATGGAAAGAGAATCTTAAGAGGGAAGAAATTTACTGGAAGCAAAGGTCTAGAGTCCAATGGCTTAAGGAAGGGGATAGGAATTTGGCCTTCTTCCATAGGTCTGCTTCTATTCATAAAAGAAGGAATACCATTAAATCACTAAGGAACAAGGGAGATCAAGTGCTCTCAGAGGATGGGGATATTGGTAGGTTTTTTGTGGAGTTCTTTCAGGACACTTTCAGATGCCTAGACTGGGGGAATTCGGTTGACATTTCTAATTTTCTCCTAGAGGCTATCCCAACTGTCATTAGTGAGGAAGAAAATGATGTTTTGTTGCATTAGGTGTCAGAGGAGGAGGACAAAAATGTTGTGTTTTCCATGGGACTTATAAATCTCCAGGACCAGATGGCTTTCCTCCAGCCTTCTTCCAACATTTCTAAGAGATTATAAAGTACAACTTGACCCATGCGGCCTAGGATTTTGTTAGAACTGGAAACATCTTGAAGAAACTTAACACTACGTACATCATTCTGGTCCCTAAGTTCCTAGATCCTTAGAGTATGGGAGATTTCCAACCCATTAGCCTTTGTAACACCATATACAAAATTATGTCCAAAATCATGGCTAGTAGAATAAAACCTCTTCTTAGCAAAATTATTAATCCCAACCAGAAAGGGTTCATTCTGGGTAGACAAATTCTGGATGTGGTGATTACCTCCCATGAGATCATCCATTCTATGGATAGAAGCTCAAGAACATAGGGATGACACTGAAGTTGGACATCTATAAGGCTTATGATCAAGTGCTATGTGATTTCTTGTATGCAGTTCTTCAAAAATTTGGGTTTCATGAAAGATTCATATAAGTCATAAAGGTGGCGGTGGAAATGGTTGACTTTGCAGTGTTAGTCAATGGCTCTCCTTGGGGGTCGTTTAAGTCAGAAAGGGGATTGTGGCAAGGGGACCCTATTTCACCCTACCTTTTCCTGATGGTGATGGAGGTGCTGGCTTGTAACCTCTTGAAGATGAAGAGGATTAGATCTACTACTAGTTTTAAACCGACCTCAACCCTCCTTCTTGAGGTCATGCATCAGTTTGTGGATGAACATTTCTCTTTGGTAAAGTGAGAGAAGCTAGAGAATGGAAAAAGTTTTTGAATATATATGCAGAGGCATCAGGAGAACTGATCAACTACTGTAAGAGAAAAATATATTTCTTTAATACAAAGCATAGAACGAGAAAAAAGATTGTGGGCTGCCTCAGGTGTATGGAGGCTGAGTTGCCAGACACCTATCTTGGGCTCTCGCTCCTGGTGAAGGAGGTCTCAAACCAATTCTGGAACACCATTCTAGAGAAATTATAAAAAATACTAGATGGATGAAAGGGGAAAGTGATTAGTAGTGCAGGGAAGCTTCATCTATTGTCGGCGCCCCTCCAAGGTATCCTTGTTTACTTCCTTTCTCTTTTTAAAATATCGTAGAGAATGGCAGAGAAGCTTGAGAGAATTCAGAGAAATTTCTTGTGGATGGGGGTGGAGGAAAAAGCTAGAATGAGCCTGGTTAGTTGGGATATTGTTTATCAACCAAAGGTCTTGGGAGGATTGGGAGTGAGGAAATTAAAATATCTAAATAAGGCTTTAATTACCAAAATTGGTTGGCAGCTCACTAGGGGAACTTTCGACCCATGTAGGATTATGAAAGATAGGTATTTTAATAACACCTCCTATTTCCCTTTCAGTCAAGGTTTACCGTCTGGTTCTAAAATTTGGAACTTTATAGCTAAGTGTAAAGGACCTCTGTTAAGGGGGATGAAATGGATTTTGGGTGATGGTAATCAGATCAATTTCTGGGAGGATTGGTGGATTAGTGATAAATCGTTGAGTAAGGACAAGTTTTGTCATGTCAGGGACAGACAGGAGTTTTTCTTTAGAAATAAAGTTAATGGTTACATTTCACAGGACCGAAAATGGAAAAACTTGGTGGAAGCCTATAATGACCATACTCAAGTCCCCCTTATTGTTAAAGAGATTCAAGAGCTCTTGGAGGGGATTAGGATCCCCTTATCTCAGATATATGACAAAGTGGTTTGGTGCCATAACAAGTCAGGGGAGGTCATGGTGAAATCGTCTTATTTAGTTAATTCTAAGAAGGTGGTGGATGAAAATTTATGGGGGAGTGTTTGGACCCCACAATTGATCCCTAAAATAAACTTTTTCTATTGGACGATTATGCACAGGAAGATGCTAACGCTGGACAACCTCCAGAAGTGGGGTTTCCAGCTAGTTAACAGGTGTGTTATGTGTAAAAACTAGGAAGAGACCATTAGTCATCTCTTAATTCATTGTCCTTATGCATCTAAGGTGTGGTCCAAAATATTGTGCAAAATATAACTGAATTGGGTGTTTTTGGAGAATGTTAACCAATTTGATGTCAATTAGGGCCATTCATCGGTTCATCCGCTCATTTGTCTCCTTTGGAAAATGTTACCCCTACATGTGTGCTTGAGCCTGTGTAAATAAATAAATAATAGAGTGTTTAGGGAGGAGGAAACTGAGGTTGAGGGGACGAAGAGTTATGCTGTCAATCTGCTATGGGAAAATTTGGAGACTTGTCAGTGGAAAGTTCCTAACTCCCCCCCTAAAGAGTTGGGTTGTAGATTGGCCTGAGTTTGGTAGCTCCCTAACTCCTTTTTTATATTTGATAACTCAAAGGTGGTTGCGTGGAGTAAAACTCATTGGGGCCCCCCAGAAGATACTTTTTTCAAGCTAAATTTTGATGAGGCTGCCCATGGGGGGTTGCTGTGGGAGGTGGTATTATCAAAGATCACCTAGGGAAGATGATTATAGTGTATGCGGTTAATATGGGTTTGGGTACCAATAATATGGTAGAAATTTATGCCCTATTATGGGGGCTAAAGGTGGTAGTTACTGTGGGTATCAAGAAATTGATTATTGAAGGAGACTCAAAAGTTGTGATTGAGCTAGTCAAGGGAAACTATAGGGCCAATTGGAAAACGTCTAATCTTTTGGAGGACAACTGGATGTTCCTCCCTAGGCTGGGGGAATTTAGGTTGCAACACATTTATAGAGAAGGTAATGCGGTGGCGGCTATGGGTTTTTCTGTGCAAGGGGCTAAGTGATGGAGAAATTTGAATTCTTTGACGAAGAACACTATTTTTCTTGTCGAGAAAGAAATGAATAAAGACATTTAATGATGAGGTACAAAGTTAAAGGCTATTGGAGGAATACGACGGCTTGTAAAGTTGCGAGAAGCAATGCGATTTCAAATTTCAAAAGTGAAATTGAAAGGAGTCTCAATTTTAGTAACTTGTTGATTAGATGGGTCATTATTACCTTTTCTGTTGATGGTAAAAAAACTTTTAAGAGAAATATTGATGTGGGGATTGGCACGCATCTAGAATTTTTTGATAAGACAACAAGTCTTTATTGGCATTTCATTTTCAGGATTTGCAATCATTTATTCTCATGGATTTTCTTAGCTTTCATTATGGCGACCCATGTGAATAGTACCTCCGTTGGGTCAAATTACCATCTTGTTTTTAAGGTGATTAACATTTGCACTAATTGGAATTTTTTTCTCTACAACTCTAGTTTTTGAAGTTGGGTGTGGAGAGAGGGTTGTATGGATTGGAGTTGGCATAAAACTGGTCTGAGTGGTGGTAGGTGGGTTGTGATGTCGCTGGTGTCCTGGAAGAGAAGAGGCTTTCTGAGAACAACATTGAGATGGGTGGCGACATGGAAAGAGTGGAACTGCAAAAAATTGAAGCTGGGTTTCTCAAGAACTAGGGTGTTGTTACGTACTTGAAGGAAGGAGGTCTTTACCCTTACATGAAATCCATGGAGGGAAGTGATGAGAACATTTCCATGTAGCTAGTGGATTCTTGGGAGGAACGCAAGGTTACCATTAATGGTATAACCTTTGAAATTAATGAAGAGGTAATTGCCCAAGCCACTAGGATTTTTATGGAGGGTAGGAAGTGGAAGAAGGTTTCAAAGAGTAGGGATGATACAAGTGTCAAAATATTTTTCAAAAAAAAAAAAAGAGATTCTTGTTTGATTCTGTGGTGGGTTTAAATGAGCCAACTTGCCTGAGCCGTGGAATGAGGTATGTTTGATAATTATGAAGTACCTTACTTTAGAAGGTAGGTTTGGGACTTGTTACAATTACCACTTCCCTCTGTTAAACCATTTCTGATATAATGAAGAAATTTCCTTTCCTTTTTTTCTTCTGCACTCACTGGAAGCCTCTGTGACTGATGTTAGGGAAAATAAAAGCACTAAACAGAATTGATGCATTCTCCACCAAGGCCTAATTTTGCGTCTATACAATTTCCACCCCACTTTGTGCCCCCCAGATTTGTTACTTTGGAGAAAATTAGTACCCCCACTGATAATGATCCTATTGAGACTGTCGCTTCCCGGTCTCAACCTACCTCATCCTCAAAAATTTCTACTCCCACGAAGAATAAGGTGAAGAAAGCTCGCAATGACTTGGCTGGGTTGGGAGGAGAAGTCCAAATTAACATTTTCTCGGAGGATGGGGATGACAGTGACAGTAGGAGGAGGTCCCACAGGATTGTGTCTAATACTCTGGTTAAACAAAAGGTTGTGAGGAAGAGATACCCGAAGATGAAGGATGAAGAGGGGGAATTAGAGGAGGAAGAAGGGAGGAAAAAAGGTAGTAGCGAAGACAAGAAAAAAGGGAAAAAATCTAAAACTAAGGAGGATAGCTTCGACCAAGGAAAAGGTAAAGGGTCCCCAATTAAGGAGGGAGGTGAGAAAATCTAGGAATCGGCCAAGATTTTAGCAAGTTTTAAACTGCCCACAATTGATTTCTCCAAGAAGAACATGTTGGGAGAACATACGATAGAGTCTTCTCTCACCGCTACCTCGCCATTAGGTCAACAAGAGGGTTTTGTGGCTAAGCAGGAAAAAGGGGGGAATAAGGAGGAGAGCCCAAAGGATGGAAGTGAGGAGGTTAAGGCATACCTAAATCATATCAAGGGGGATATCAAGCGGCTCCAGGACTTAATTCAGAATTTAGGCTCCAAAAACTATCTTTAGGTGATGAAGGAGGAAATCTGGGTGCTGGGGGAGAGCTTCAACAGAATTACAGATTTCGCTGTTAGAGTTATGCATTTAGCGACGCTGACTCTTCAACTCCTTCACCTAGAGAATTTGAAGAATTCTGATAAGGATAAGATTGATGGGAAGCTCTTCTAGTTTATTACTGATGACTGGCTGAAGTTGCTGCTCAATGAGGGGGAGCAAAACCCCAAGTGATCCTCCTTCTGTTTCTTTCATGTCTTTTTTTTTCTACTTCTGGTGGATGGTCGGGATGGGTCTATTTTTCATGACGTTTAGTTTCTATGATGGTTGTAATACTGTTAACCAGTTTTTTTCTAACGGTAAGACTTTAATTAACTTTTCTGCTACTGCTGTTTATAGACTAGTTACCAATTTCATTGTGAAGTTGGGGTATGTCAGTGATCACAGGCTGGTTACCAATTTCATGGTGAAATTGGGGCATGCGATCACTAGTTTTTGGTTTCTAAAAAGGGGATAGGCTGAGGGCGTGTTGTGGCTGGTTATGTGCTAGTAGTCTGGTACTTCTCGTGTTGGCTTTGGTTTCTTTGTTTGGGTTAGACCCTAGCTCTGGCTTCTTTTTTAATCAAAAACATATTAGTGGTGAATGCTTTAATCAAGGTTTTAGGAATAGACAACTTGAATAATACTGAAAGGACAAGAGTGAATTCAGACATTGCATCAATATTCCTTGCCTTGGAAATGTTCCTGGAGAGGGATAAAAAGATTGCAAAAGTGATTTGTGGAAAAATATTAAAAAGGACATTCTTGGAGATATCGACATTGTCCTTCACAACATTGATGAGGCCCTAATGATCCCCAAAGCCATGAATTATGGGAAAGCTCTCATAGAGGACAATTCGACCCTTAGGCACCCTATTTTATGGTATGAAAGTAGGGAGGCTTTCAACTCATTCCTTGTTTGTAGGGGTCGAAACTTGAATTTTCTGATGGCTCTCTTACATATCAAGCACCTAGATAACCCTGACTGGTTTGCCACATACTTAAAAGAAGAAAACATTGCAGGTTTTGGGGATGCTCCAGATAGGACAAGCGCAACTCTGGCAATGAATGTCTCTGATGATGATAATGACGGTGTTTTGGAGTTGCAGGGATGGAAGTCTTCCTGCGAGGTGGACCCTTCCACCTCGGGTGGCAAGTTTTGGGGTAAAGACAAAGGATTTCTTCCAGGCTAGGAAGACCCTTTTAACACTTTAAATTACATTAGATTCCATATCATTAGACTCTTACTCATAGGCTTTAAGCAACTTATAATCCGATAATTCCTTTTTTGGTTGCCTGGGCACCACTCAGAAAAAACTTCAGTTGCATATTTTAACTATAATTTTGGTTTATATAGAGAATTATAGTTCAATAGTATAGACATTATAGATACCTAAAACATGAAAGAAATGTTAAAATTACCCTTAGCAGTAACATGTGGTATTAATTTAGACTCAGGCACTGTATGATTGAATGAAAGAATTATATTCCTTAATAGACTGCATTTCCTTTAACGTGTTATATCAGAATTTCGCAGTCCTCTGCATAGACAGATTATTAATATCTGAGCTACAAGGAAAATATGCATTGCACCAATTATATTACATTATGATTAGCATCTGAAAATTATCTGGAAAATGTGTGTAACATCAATAACACTCTCTTAAAAACTGCGTTAATGATTGAATATTTAGGAAGTTTATCTTATCTAGAAAATTCAAGATGTCATAGATTACTAATGAACCACATAGACATAGTTTTTCTGTTGTGAGTGATGTCTGTGCAGGATCAGGTTAAAGGAAAATTCAGAAAGAAAATGAACAATGAACGATATGAAGGATTTCCCAAGCAAAAGCAATAGTGCGAAAGTGGGATCAAATATTTCCAAAGTACTCTATGCAATAGTTAGGATTAGAAAGGATGCAGAGTTCCTTTGGTGAGGGATCAAATTTTAAAATGGAGGAATGCCCCCATCTATTCTATTTTGTAACTGAGACTATATGATATATTTTGGACCTTGGTCCTGGGCTAGACTGAAGGTTTTCTTTTCCATTCTTTCCTACCAGCGCCCGTAGTGAACGGAGATAATGTAACTTTACTACTTTTTAATATAATTAAATCCATGGTTTAGGCCTTTTACTGATAAAAAATAATACTATTATATTAATTTAAAATATTTTAAAAAGATAGAACATGTATTATTTTTAAAGAATGTTTTTAAGCTTTTATCTTAATATTTTTTAATATGAAAAATTTAAGATTTGAATAAGCTTTAAAATAATGTTCTAATTTCATTTTTTATAAATATCTATTATCTTGCTATAAATTAATAATTAAAAAAGATAAATACAAATTGTTCAATTCCATAAGACATAATCTTAGAGAGATCAACAAAAAGTATTAAGTAATGCAATTATAATTTTTTTTAAAAATATTTTGATTTGTTTAGTTTAAATGGTTAGTCTCATGGAAAATATTGAATCATTTATTTATAATTCTGTTTAAATTTAAAATAGCACTTTTAGTTTTTTTTCCTATAACATAAATGAAGTGTTTTCACGTAAATAAGGTTGCCAATTTATTGTCAAAATCTCACCTAACATTCGATATGGATCACTTTATATTTGTCTACAACACTTTCATTTCCTTTCTATTCCAATCATTCCCAACCCTATAGTTTTTTAAATCAAACCCAATAATCAAAGGTGATTGGTTGGAAACGTCTATGCAGCAGACTAAAAACGTATTTCTTACCAAGGGGGACACTTAGTTTTTTTTTCAACTTTTTTTCAACTTCCTTATTATGTTTTATGTTTTAGTCTGCTATTTAGCCAATACCTGATTGGTTTATGAAGCATAACTACATTGATTTTGATACATTGAATTTTTTTGTTTTTGTTTTAAATGTCAATCAAAAGACAATTAAATGACCTATCATAAAATTTACACATGACAAGAAAGGGTGATTGTCAAATCGGAGATCTCCTTCCACATATTCAACCCTTACTTAGATATCTACACTACATTCATGTGCAAAATTTTCTATTTAGAAATCAAATTCAAAATTTAGAATCTTGTGAAAGGGTTGTAGCTCAATTGGTTTATGAAACATAAATATATTGATTTTGATTCATTGAAAATTTGTGTTTTTCTTTTAAATGTCAATTATAAGACAATTAAATAACCAAACTATTATAAAATCTATACATGACAAGAAATGATGATTGTCAAATTCCATATCTCCTTCCATATATTCATTCCCTACTCAGATATCTATGAACACTACTATTCCCACACATAATAACAAACCAAAATTTACATACCACAACATTTTTCACTGGTTTGATCCTCATAATACATTTCACTCCTGTGAAATTTGATTTTTTGAATCAAATTTAAAATTTAAAACCTAGTCAAAGGATTGTAGTTGAGCACAATTGATGAAGATGATGGTATGTGACATATAAGCCATCCACCAAGGTTCAAAACCCATACAAGTTGCTTAAGAGGAAGACTTGTAATATAGATCTATGGCTTTTGTAACAACTTGAAGGAAATAATTTATGTTTTATCTTTTACAATTAAAAAGTAGATAATAAAAAAAATTTGCATACTAATCTGCTATAATTTTATCATTATAAAATTTAAAAAAATGTTATTTCATTAACCAAAGATATAAGAAATAATTGATGTTTAGAAAATATATGTAAGGAAATAATTATTAGAAAAATTGTAACAACTGTGAAGAGTAGCACTCACCATTAATAACTAATTAGTTAAGTACTAATAATAGAGTTGTCTTTCTTTCCTTTAAAATAGTATTGATTAGGAGCAAATTGTGGAGGAAGTGGTCCCATGATTATTATATTTTATGCTTATGTTTTAGGAGCCATCGTAAATAAATTTAGAAAGAGAAAGTAGGGGAAAAAAGAGGAGGGAAATAAATATGTAACTCCAACTCCTTAAATGCACTTAAGGGACATGGGGTAAGGACATGTGATATTATATTATGATTGTTGTTTTATAGAATATAAGATAAAAGTTACTTTACTTTATTTAATAAATTTGTTAGAAATGATACTTGAATAATTTTTTTTTTAATAAATCATATTCTTATAAAATGTAATTTATTAAGAATATTCAATGAAACTTTCACATTTTATAAAATAGTTAAAAAATAATATTAATATGTATAGCAATAATATAAATAAAAGCCTATCAGCTTAAATATCTATTATCATAAAAAATTTACTAAGAACCCAAAACATTTTTCAACTATTTACTCAACATGAAATTTCTTTTTCCACTTATCCACTCCGAATATATAGGTGATTTGTGTGCATTTATTTGATTAGATAAACATAATAAAAATTCCTCTACAATAGTTTATCCGGAGGCTAACGCAGAGTCAGATCACGACTGATTTGACGTGGCTGCGCCGTTATCTCATGTCACTTATCGTTTGCTTATCTTTATCCACATAGAATATTATTAACTACTCCTTCCTTATAGGCGGACTTACCTAATATATAAAAATCAATTAAATGTCACATCTCGTGCGTGGAAAACACCATAATTAATCAATATAAAAATAATAATAAATAAATAGCTATAATTTGGATATAAACACGCCCAAGGTGGTGTTTTGTTATGCTCAGAGATTGTGCAGGGAGCAACAATGGCAGCTAGAGGTTTTTCTTCCGTCTTACAGCGAGCAGTTCGCTCCGCATCCGCCCGATCATACTCTCTTGCACCGTCAGGTGAGCAAGACATTTTTTAGTCGATTTTCGCTCTTTCTTTTGACACCAGAATCACACAGTTTGTGCACAGCATGCCTTTTTTGTTTGTTTTCCCTAGTCTGTAAGGGTTTTGAATTTTTGTTACTGTTTTGGTATTAAAAGATGTAAATAACCTGTGCATTTGTAACTGAGAACTTGAAAATGGCCGATTTGCTCCTGCTCAGTTATTTTCTCTCTGCAGTTTCTCGTTTCTTTGAATTTTGCACGGCTTTTGGGAATAAAATCATTTGAACTATGTAAATGAGGTTTAATTTGCTTAGAACTAGCCCTTACTGGCGGCTTTTTAATCCCAAACTATAAGTTGGCCTATTTTGATGCTTTCTCTGTCTTTTTCCTGTTCGATAGAAGACTTTTTCTTATGTAAGGGGATGATTAAATGTTATGATATGTTTAGAGCTATATAGATTCAAACATCCTATAAACTGTATCGAATGAGCCCTTATAATTAGGCGCTGATTTTCACGGTTTTCTGTAATTGTGCGCTTTTGACTGAAATTTATATGTTAATGGTCTCAAAGATGAAAAAACATGTAAAATGCATCGAATTTGCGCTTTATCACTGAAAACTTAATGTTGGCCTATTTTCATGCTTTCTCTGTTTCTTTTCGTCTTTCGGTATAACGGTTTTTCTTATCTTGGGTGGTTACAGGATATTATGTCATATTTTAAGCCATACAGATTCAAGTAGCCTATAGAACGTATCGAATTAGCCATTGTAATTAGGCGTTGATTTTCGTGGCGTCTGTTTTTCCCCTGCAGTAGGACGGTTTTACTTTGGTTAAGTGGTTATGGAAGAAATTTATATGTTAATGACCTTAAAGATGAAATAACCTGTAAAAGTATTGAATTTGTCCTTGTAATTTTGCATTATCATTGAAAAGTTTAAATATGGCTAAATTAGAGTTTGCTTATTTATGTTGCTCTTGATTTCCAAGTTAAAAATGCCGCAATTTACCTGAAGAATGTTGTGATTTTTTATTGGGAAGTCAACAAATTTGTCCACGATTTGACTGATTTGTTAGCAATTTTTCGGATAAAAACCTTTAAGGCTGATCTTCAACAGCTTGTGATTTCTGATGAAATAAAGCTGTGATTCTCAACAGATGAAAAATGGTTGCAAGTCAAATGAAAAATAACCCTCAATTTTTTTATGAAAAAAATGCTTGCACTTGAATGCTCTTCAGACCTGTGACTTCTTCTGGTGATCCAATGACTTGCTTTTTATACGACATTAGGCTTTGATATCATGTTGTACAAAATAGAACATAATATTGTTCCAGTAGATATTGGAGTGACAACTACAATGAGGTTCATCTCCTTAAATAGAGTTTCGGAGATGTAAATGACAAACATAAACATGATGCTTTTCCTAATTCTAAATGCTAAAAATATTTTAAAATAACAATACCAAAAAGCCACTAAAGTTGCTACAGTGACTTACACAGGAAAGCCTAATATTCTAATAGTTTTGGACATTAGATTTTCCCATAGGACTTAGTAAGCAACTAAATGTACGAGCAAAAGTGATCAAGGAGTATTAAATAAAGGATGAGCATGTTCAAATTATTGAAGGTTTAAAGCTCACCATAGACAAATATGTTTTGATTTCAAATGTTTATGCTTGGATATGGATGGGTTGGATTTTATTTTGGGATATCTTTGGTTAGATACTTTGGGAACTGTGAATATTAACGTGTAAACGATGTTTATGAAACTCTGATATAGAGTGAAAAAAATCATATTATAAGATATTACTCATAATGGAGATCAAAGAAAAATTGAAGGTAGAGAAAATCAGGAATCTAATAAAGCTCGTATAGGTGGACTAGATAATAAACAACAGGAAAAGAATAAAAGAAAAAAAAGAGGAATAAACTATTTATATTGAAGAGCCAATGGCTAAAAAAATTGCAGAACTAAAACAGATTTCAGAGTTAGAAAGGTGGTGGACAATAGAGACATGAACATCATTTTGAGAGCCAACAATGGTGGACAATAGAGACATACACGTCATTGTGAGAGGCAACAATCATGGAGACATGGTACCATATTGAATCAACATGCCAATTACTATGGACATACATGGAATTAAAGGAGCAATTATAGAAATCGATATGTTCATAAAAGTGATGGATATTTAGGGCAGGAAATGAAGAATTACAATGGAGAAAAACAGAATTAAAGTGGCACACTGCAATATGGATCAACAATAGGATCTTGGTACCATCAAGCACAACCTAATGCAAAGATTGCATATGAATGATTGTATGGTAGTACATGGCATCATAATTGTGTTAATATGTAGCCATGTTTTTGGATTCTTCTCATTGATTGAGGATAAAACATGGTAAGGGGGTAAAAATGTACCAAGGTATATGGTATTGTGGTGTACTAGGTAATATAAAATAAAGTTGTTGGTGCATATCCTCTGTAAGGCATCTCACTAGTTAATTTAGAATTAAGGTATTTATCTAACATGTGGATAAGTGGGCAGTGGTTGGTAGTTGAGCATTATATAATATAGGCAAGAGACTGGGAGGTATGTCAAAATTATTTTATGTACGTTGATCTCATATTGAAATATAATGTGGAGTGCTTCCTTTAAATAAGGAGCATTGTATAATGCCACCCTACCTAAAGGTTTTATTCTATTTCTGAATATACAGGGCCATTCTGTTATTGCCAATTGGTTATGTAGGGTTATAAAATGTTTAAAACTAAAAGGGAAGCAATTGCAAAATATATTATAACTTGCAAAATTGTTGGTGCATGACTAAATATATTATCTCTAGACGACTAGAACAATAAATGAGTTGGTAATAACTTGCAATCACTTATGAATATATAAGGTAAAGATAGCTTTTTAGGCCACTGTCATTCATTTACAGTCTGATCTAAACTAGTCCCATATTTCTGCTTTTGAAGTTCAAGAGAACAAAGGTCACACTGGATGAAAACTAATGTATTGCTGATTCTTAGGTCATGGATGATATAAGTTTAAGCCATCTAGGGTTGGACAATGTTTAAAAGGGATCAACCTCCTGAATATATGATTTCTAGAATGATACATGAACTGTGTAGTTTGTAATCAATTATAAAGCTAGAAAGTAAAGTTACTTTTTATGTCACTGACAAGCTGGAACCAATTTGGTGTATGAGACCTCTGCCTTGTGGAAGTCCACAAGGGGATTGTTTCCATATACTGTATATATTGTAAAAATTGATGTAAATACCAAATAATTTACCGCTTTCTGGATTTGAACATTTGATCTCCTCTATGATGTACACTTGCCTTAACAAATAGGTCCAATCATATACATGTGTAGTGTAAAAGCTAAAGAATTTGGCTAAGGAATTTCTTTCTTATTGAACTAAAGAGATGATGAGAACTGCCAGATTTCCAATCCATAATACATAAAACAGGTGTTTCTGCTTTCTGGATAAATTCTGTGTACAAGATGAATTTAATTGTTCACAGGGTTATCCAGAGGCATGTTCATGTTTTTTATAGAGATGATCTTCGACGTCTTCCCTAGACATAACAGCTACAATATGAACAAGAGTAATCAGCCAAATGATCTGGGTTGAGATTCCCATTGGTAATTTGAAAGTTTTCATAGTTCCTTGAACAGATGTTATGTAAGAGAAATATACTCACTATCTGATTTATTTTTGTCAAATTTTGACGGAGCTGTCAATTGTTAGCCAAGTTATATTTATGGAAGCCTACATATTTGAATGGAAAAGATAAATTATGTAATGGGGATTCACCAAACAATAATTTTACTTGTTTGCATGTTAAGGTAATTTATAATAATTTTATATACACACACAGAAAGATATATACAGAGATACATACATATACATATACATACATACATACATATATATATGAATGTATTATGTATGTATGTATGTGTATATATATGTGTGTGTGGGTGTCTAGTCCATAATACATAAAATAGGTGTGTGTGTGTGTGTGTATGTCTAGTCCATAATTCATAAAATAGGTGTTACTGCTCTCTGGTCTCTGTACAAGATGAATTTAATTGTACATGGTTATCCAGAGGCATGTTCATGTTTTTTATAGAGATGATCTTTGATGTCTTCCCTAAACATAACAGCCACAATATGAATAGGAGTAATCAGCCAAATGATCTGGATTGAGATTCCCATTGGCAATGAAAGTTTTCATAGGCTGTTAAACAGATGGTATGTAAGAGAAATATACTCATTACCTGACTTCTTTTTGACAAATTTTGATGGAGCTGTCAATTTTTAGCGAAGTTATATTTGAGGAAGCCTGCATATTTGACTGGAAAGGATAAGTTATATAATGGGGATTCACTCATCTATAATTTTACTTGTTTGCATGTTCATATAAATTATAATAACAGTTTTCATATCTTGTCCTTTCATTTGATCTGTCTTGGATTTTTACAGATTTAGTTTTCATGTTGCACTTCTTGCACATGTGCCCTTCATATTTGAAAATTAAAACTTGGAAAATTTGAAATTCAAGGTTACACAATGTTTTTCATTGACATCATAACCATGTCTATTTCGTTTATTTCACATGAATTGTTGTAAAAGAATTTCAAGTGTCTTTGAAAAATATTGGTTTGAATTTTTCTCTAACTGTGATTCATTGTAGTTATATCAAAAGAAGAATCCATGTGGAATAAAAGATTTCGAAGGTTCGGGACTGCTGCAACTGCTTTAGAAGAAGTTATAAAACCACCAGTTGAATTGAAGTATACACAGCTTCTAATCAATGGACAGTTTGTTGATGCAGCATCTGGTAAGTTTCTAACATTAAAGCTTCTAAAATCCCAATTTGCCATGTCTTTTGCAATATGTTTTGAATCATTTGTAATTATCTACTTTGTTTTCTTTCCTTTGTAGTTGTACCATTATTCTAGTATGGTGGTAACTGGTGTCTTCCAGATTTATTTTATGGCTGATACAACCTCATGGTAACAAGAAATATTTGATGTGATGCTAGGAAAAACATTTCCAACAATTGACCCTAGAACAGGGGATTTGATTACTCATGTTGCTGAAGGTGATGCGGAAGATGTGGACAGAGCCGTAAAAGCCGCTAGAAAAGCATTTGATGAAGGACCTTGGCCAAAGATGACTGCCTATGTAATTTCATTTCTTTTAAGTGACAAAATCTCATTTTTGTCAGATGATTGAATTTTGAAACATTGATGGGTTTCATCTTATTTGCATTTGACGCTTTAATGTGGCCATGCTTCAGGAGAGATCATGTGTTATGTTCCGTTTTGCTGATTTGCTAGAAAAGCACAATGATGAGGTTGCAGCTCTGGAAACATGGGACAATGGGAAGCCTTATGAGCAATCAGCTGCGGTTGAAGTTCCAATGGCAGTACGACTAATTCGCTACTATGCAGGTGATGCATAAATACAATTCCAAGAGATGGCAATTGTTTCAGTCTGGTCCACAATTAAGGAGTTTAAACTCAATTTTACTGTTGTATGCCCTGTTTTCTTATTTTGGTTCCATGGTATTACATTGTTTGGCATCGATAAGATTATTGATTCTTTTGTTTGTAATGACAAACAGGTTGGGCAGATAAGATACATGGCCTTACTGTTCCAGCAGATGGACCTTACCATGTTCAAACACTTCATGAGCCTATTGGAGTGGCAGCTCAAATCATTCCATGGAATTTTCCATTGCTTATGTTTTGTTGGAAAGTTTTGCCCGCACTAGCTACTGGGTGCACTGTTGTACTGAAGTCTGCCGAGCAGACACCTTTAACTGCTCTTTATGCTGCAAAGCTTGCACATGAGGTATGCTTTTATTGATAGAATCTGTTAGATTCATGTCTATTTTCCCAGGAATTGTTGTAAAACACTATAGTTAGTACTGTCCAGCAATGTTGTAATACACTATGGTCATTATTTATAATCCTTTTTTCTTTTATTCTGGATATACATGTTTAGGTTAACTAAAAAACTACAAATGTGTTCTCTCCACAGTATTTTTATTGGGCACTGCTATTTTGAATTTTCAAGAGAAAATAAAATGTGTTTTTTTGCTTAGCATTGAAAACATGAAATGTATTTAATTCTTCATCTTCAAGAGGAAGATCGCCAGTAAGCTATAAAGATAATCATTGAGAGCCTTCCTCGTATTTGTGATTGCTTTAAGCAGTGTCTGTAGAATGGTTAACAATGCAGAATATACAGAAGGATACCCTAAGCATTCATAGATACCATCCAAACAATTACCAATACCAATGACAGATACAAAGTACCATACCAGAATACCAGATTGGCGAGGAAGTGTTTATTCTATTTATTATTACCAGAAAAACCAACAACTCCATACAGTAAACCAAAACATATATATAAAGGTCGGTTGGTTGGGGAAACCAACAGACGCACCTCCTCGCTCCTAACTACCCTCCCGACAACATAATGAAGTCTTAATACAAAATGACTTTATTTCATACTACAGTGTCCTTGCTTGATGCAGAGCAGGGGTAGATAAAATTAAAACACACAAAAGAAACCGAGATTTTAATTCCACAATCACTCAAATGATGGATTCCTCCTAGAAGCCTTTAACTTGCTAGTAGCCCTTCAAATAGGGTTTTCCCACCATGACTTCCAGTGTAGGCGTGTTTTAAAAAATGTAAAAGCAATTTCAGATACCCATTTGGCTCTTACTAAGCATGCTTCAAAATTAGGTGGGGTTTCTTTGTACGGAAGGGTCAAATTTTGACTGCCCTCTCTTCTATTAAGCCTAAAAAGTGCAGCAAATCAACCTTTTTGGCCATAACTTTTGTTGTAGAACTGATCAAGAAGATATAAGACCATTTTTGGATACCCATTTGGGCTTTATACAGCATATCTCAAAATCAGGGAGGTTGTTTTATAAGGACCTAGAACATTAGGGCTTCTTCAAAAATATGGTTCCAAAGCTTTTCCAGTCATTATTTGTCGCTGGCAGGGCCCTTAAACATTCACCAACATGTAACACTTGCCAAACAAGCAATCTCCAACACACCTATTACAAATTTCTAATCTTTCAATGACACCTCACCAATTCAGGTCTACCAGTCAATTTTGACATATGCAGACCGTACTATCTGTCTCCGAGACTTTGGTATATAAAAGTAAACATGAAAACATGTATCTTCCCCAATTTGCAGGGTTTTTCACTGTGGAAAACATGAGAAACCTAATTTTCTTCGTTCAAACACTCACTACCTAGGGTTTCAGATGGTTTCCAGCAAAATGGCTCTAACTTGCTTCAAACTCAATGAAATTGGATGCCACCACCAGTAGTAGTTAGGTAATTCAATATTATAAAGAACAAAATCAGTTTCAGACCATAAGGAGGCCATACATTTCCATACAATCCACTGTTACAGCAAAAGAATGTTAAAATTTGCAGAAAAACAGAGAGTTTTCAATATTTTCCTTCAAGCACTTCCAAATCTACCTCATGGATCGATGCCAAAAGGTTTTAACTTTTAAGGATGTTGACCCTTCAAATCCCAATGATTCACAACAAATTTTTGCATTAGAAATTAACAAAAACACTTGTATGACCCGCCAAAGACGAGAAGATGAAAAGTTGTTTACTTTGACAATTTCCTAACAATTGGACTCCTAGGATCCTACCAAGACACTTACAAGCAAGAGATGGTCTAAGAAGACCTTATTACAACCAAAAAAAACATGACTTGACACAAAAATACTAACATAGGACCCTATTTACATCATGTAGACTAGGTGCCCCTGCACCATTGCTTTTCCTTAAATGTCTGTTATGAACTATTTTGTTTCCTTTTTACTTTTTATTAATTTAATGCTATTTATTATTAGACTTGGTGCTTCTGAAAGTGTCAGAAAAAGGATTAACCAGTTGTTCTTGAAGCCTTGTAATTTTCATCAATTTATTTATCATTTGGTATTCCTCAGTTTGATGTTTGTGTTGATATAGTGTGATATTTGGTAAACTACTTCATTTTGTGCACACAAATTTGTGTCAGCTTTTTAGTTCATTTGGCGAAAAACACCATAAATGTAGAACCTATGAATTGTAGAACATTTAGAGATATTCTTGACAATTTTTTATTAGCTTTTTTAATACGCAACATGTTGTTGGATTTCAACTGGAATGTGGGAAGTAATCTTATATTTGTTTACTTTTCACTTTTTACTTGTTTGATTCCCCTTGAACTCATAAATAATATTTCACTCATATTTTTTCAAGAAAGAGCACCAAATAGTTTTATTGCTTCCACTGATACCATCAGAATGATATATTGCTATAAGCTATGTTTGAAACTTGAACAAGGTAGCATTGTAATTTGTGACATACAGCCTCACTGGAACCATTATTTGAGCCTATAAACAAATTCATATATATTTTGCTACATAGTCATTCACTCATGCTGCCCCTCAATAGGTTGCGAATGAACAGAAACATTTAATTGGCCAATTTACTCACAAGTCATACCTTTGAATTAGTCAGGTTCTCAGCTGCTACTAGATTATAATATTACAATTTGGAATTTAGTTACATTGCTTGCTTCTCCTACCTACCTCTCTGCCCATTATTAAAGAGTAAACTAAGAATATGAAACTAAAACCAGACCTTCCTAATGATAGGCAGTGTAATTTACATTCAGTATACACTGTGTTTTGTACCTAGTTGTTTAGGATGAGCTCTTTTGGTAACTGTTCACTTTTCATAATAGTTGCCCATGAAAAGGGTTCATTTTAATCATAGTATCCCATAGTCGATACTTCAACTGCTGAAAATCAAGTTTTAAACAATGATTATTTTGAGATTCTTGGAAACCGTGTCTTCAAATAATTTTGTCGAAACGATAATAGTTCCAAACACTTAGTTACAATGAGTGATGGAAAGATAGGATGGTTGTTGTGTATATGTTCAAATTTGAATAAACTCCTTGGTGGAAGGCTGAATTCTCTAAGTTGAAAAATGGGTTTGCAGAAGGCTTGCACTTCCTGACATTATTGTAAGCAACTTCACAATGCCTTAAGAATATCCTTTCATTTCCACTTGGGATATGGTCATAGTTACTGAGAAACTTGTACATTAACACTTGGTACTAATTTCCTGTATGAGAAATGCATCCCAATCTCAGAGACACATATGAGGATGCCTCCGAATGTTCAGACTCCAGAGGCATTGGATGAATTGTTTTGCAACTCTATATGTCTCAAGGAATTTTCCCTTGCATCTCTCTATGTCTCAAGGAGGTTTCCCTTAAAAAACAGGAAATTTTCTTTAGAAATTCCTTATATATCATATGAATTCAAATGGTTATTATTCTCGAAGCACTGATGTTTGGCTTAAAAGAGCTAAAAGAATTAAATAAACACACTAGGTCTTGTAGTTTTATATTTTTTACTTGAAATTGTACAAATTTTTTTTCTAGCAGAAAGCTTTGTTATTAAAGTCCAATGAGGTACTAGTAAGAAGAGAAACAATAAAAAAGATTAAGATATCTATGAGCACAGAATTTTTATCAATACCACGTTTTTAAATAATAGCATTTCCTTCCTAGTTCCCATTTAGTGCCTCTGGATGATTATAATTTATGGTTTAAAATATAATGATGGTGATGTTGACATTTATTTCAGTACTTCAAAAGTGTTAGTTTTTTTATTTTTAAGAATATCACATTTTTCTGTTTTACACATATTGTGTATTTTGTTTTATAAATTTAAATATTTAGATAGTTTTTATACTTGTAGTCCCCAAGTTCTTCTCTGATTTTTTTGAAAACTAGCATACCAGTACTCATTTTTTTTCCTGGTAACTATGGATGTAACCTGATCTGAACATAGTTAGAAAGAATTATGGTCATTTTTTTTCTAAACATACCTTCAGTTCATCACAACTACCTATGGTTTCCGAATATTGAGATTAATGTCACTATGGGAAGGCCATGCGATTAGTTGCATTTTTTAATAAATTGCAACTATGGTTTTCTAATATTGAGATTAATGTCACTATGGGAAGGCCATGCGATTAGTGCATTTTTTAATAAAATGCAACTATGGTTTTCTAATATTGAGATTAATGTCACTATGGGAAGGCCATGCGATTAGTTGCATTTTTTAATAAAATAGCAATAGGAGAGGGGCACCATTTAATGATGAATTTGATGAGATTAATTTTTAGTATTGTTATTCTTTGATCAGTTAAATTAAAATACGATTTGTTAATATTGGAGCTTAAACCTTTTGATTTGTGAAGAGGATAATTAATAAACATATGCTGAATGTTGGCTTTGTGCAGGCTGGACTGCCTCCTGGTGTCCTGAATATTATTTCAGGCTTTGGCCCAACTGCAGGAGCTGCCATGTCAAAACACATGGATATTGACAAGGTGCATAATAATATAGATGTTTTATTATTGCATTTACAATATTTATCTTTTGTATGTTTATGCGTGTCTAAAGATGCAACCCTTAATTCAATGCATGCGCATTCAATGTATCTCAATTGTTATATTTATTTCATATTGGGCTGTTTTATGAAAGTCTACTTCAGGTTATTGCTTAATATTCACTGGGGAGTCACAAGATTAAAATCATTGGCTCTTTTGCTGCTGGAACATTACTGATCTAGTATATGAATCCACTGGACATTTATGTTGGAATAAGAGCACTTTGTCTTAGTTTGCATAAATGTTTACAAATTCTCCATGTCTCGGCAGACAAAGAGTTTTACAATGAAACATTAATTGAAGGGATGTGGCATCTCATTTATCAAGAACATCTTTTAAATTTTTCTTTTTGTGATGAAAGTTAAGGAAAGGAATTTATTTCTGTATCAAGTACAATAGAAAGTATTGCTACTACTGTTCTATGCCCTGTAATGATAGGCAAATTGATTATTCTATACCTGAAAAAGTAACTGCCCTCGAGTTAATGTTAGATTATAAAGGTCTCTTTTCTAGTATAAGATATCTGTTTAAAACATCATGCCCCATAGAGTGTTATTGTACAAAGCAATCTAAGAAGCCCGATCAATTTGAGTTCTCCATAATTAATTAAGGGTTTTTTTAGGCATCCATCTCTTATTTTGTGCAGTTTTGAATAGGCTTAATCAGAAATACTTACCCACATTTGAGGATGACTGATCCATTGTCATTTACTTTTTGTTAGCTTGCATTCACAGGGTCAACTGCCACTGGTCAACAGGTATTGAAACTAGCTGCAGCAAGCAACCTTAAGCCAGTGACACTTGAACTAGGAGGGAAGTCTCCTTTTATTGTATGTGAAGACGCAGATGTTGATCAAGCTGCAGACCTTGCACACTTTGCTCTTTTTTTCAACCAGGTAAGGAGTCAGGTTTCTTATATTTATCTAATCTTTTATTTTAAAATTTTCAGGGCCAATGCTTATCAAGTCACTTTCTTCTTCAGGGCCAATGCTGCTGTGCTGGATCCCGGACATTCGTGCATGAAAGCATCTATGATGAATTTGTAGAAAAAGCAAAGGCTCGGTGTTTAAGTCGTATTGTTGGCGATCCCTTTAAAAAAGGTGTAGAACAAGGTCCCCAGGTAGGCCATTTTCTGCAGAGCTATGAAGTTTTGAGTGTCTGTGTGCTCAGAAGGATATTGGTAGTTTCAATGAAAATTGGAGGGAGAAAGCACAAAGCTCTGAATTAAGGCCTTGTTTTTTTTGTGTAGACTGTGCCTATTTAGTTTCAAAATTAATCAGACAATAGGAAAGACTCATTTTGCTTTTCAGCTCCAAACATGTTATACATTACGAGATTTTAAGATGATATAGGTCTATTTTCCAACCTCCTCATGATTGGTTACAGTATGCCTATGAGGTCCTGATGCACTCCTTCCTGTCTTGATAATTTCACTGCTGAGATTAGTGTCATAACCTATGGGAAACACCTTAAGCAGTGTGTTTTCTGAGAGGAAGGGATCTTCTCACAAAACGTTTTTCTTTTGACAGGATGAAAAAACACAGATTCTCCTTGCACCATTACCTAAACTAATACAGCCTCCCTAAAACATCTATTATTTTGATATCATGATTCATGACTAACAATTCTACAATATATTCTACCTTGTATCAGAGTACTGGTTTCTATCACATACTGTGCTGAAATAGTTTCTTGGTGAACCTTCTAATCAACTTTGTAGGGGAGAAATATCTTTCCTATATCTGCAGATGATATTATTCTGGTTCGGATAGTCAGTTGCAGCGTTCATCCCACAGACTGTGGGACAAAATGCTGATTCAAGAAGCATTCATTCTAGCAAACTCTTACTTTGAAGAGTTTTCATAAGACATTGATTATGCTCACATCCTTCCTTCTGTAATGTATTCACTCCATCAGGTAACTTGTTTTTTCTATCAGCACATCTATCAGAAACTCAATTATGTCATTCTTCTTAGAACTCTTATCTTTTATGTAGATGGCCAATTCCTAGTTTACTTACAACCATGGTGCACTCTGGTTTTTACTTCCTATTGTGTTGTAAGGATTTGACTAGAAATAGCATTTGGATAGTGAGAAACAGCATCATCTTTTCTCAATTTATTGTTTTTGACTTTTGAGAACTTAGATTGGAGATACCTCATATGCATGGTAATAAGAGATATCTGATATTTGAATTTTGACATAGTAGAGGTTTAGTTTTCGGGCTTTTTTAGGAATGGTGGTTCTTACAACTGTGTTGAACAGTCATTGATCACTCTTTGGAATAAGTATTTATATGTTTCATTTAGGGACGAAGATAACTTGTTTCAGCCTCAGTTCTATATTTTTCTTGCAATGCGTTTCCTTCTTTTCATATTTGTCACAGTTACTTATGAATTCAACATTCACTATATTTGGAATCTGCTTTGGATCTGCATTTTTGGTCTGATTGTTTCTTGATTTTAAATTATGCCACCAAACTGAAGTCATTAATGGACATGAAAGGTAGTCTTATAAGAAAATATGGACAGAGAAGCTGCAATTGTTTTACACAAGATAATCAGTTCTTCTATATTTCATCTCCGTTCAACAGATATTACACATATATATAGGACTTTGGGTTCCTACATTATAGGAACAACTCACTAATTATTAAAGTTGTTTTAACAATTCAAATAAACATACTCCTGTACAACAATATAATTCTACATATGATTAACAAACCTAACAAATAATTTAATATTACTAACAATCATATTACTACGTGAGTTATTACTTAACCTCACACACTTTATCCCATGTGAACACTAACATGAATTCCTAAAAGCCCCCTTAGCGTGAACATGGGGAGAAAGAACATCGCACAAATTGGAAACAGAATCGTATGCCTATGCATACTTTTAGGTCTGCATACTGCTATTTGGATCTTGCTGCACATGATCACCTACATACGAGAACTTATCCCACTTTCACTTCTAGTGAACTTATCACCAGTCGACCACACTTTCAAGAAGTCTGACAGTCAAAGGATCTCTGGAGCCAGCTGCTCTCCTATACAATTGTTTACAATATCGACGATGTCCACATTCTCCACCTTAGCACTTCCAATTGCAGTAAACCAACTCTTGTGGCTCATTATCTTGATTCAAACGAAAGTTTCTCTCCTTCCATGGTTTTAAATAGGCTTACCACAAACCTTGACGTGAACAAAAACCCATCAATTGTCCACCTCATGTGGTTTTCTGGATCCTCCCACAAACCCTTTCAAGATCCATGCCACTCAATCTTGAACAGCATAGACAACCGCCACTGCCACTTGAAGATGCCCTTGACTTTAGTCATTTTGGCACAAAATGGGAATGGAACATTGGTTATTATCCCCCCCCACAATTTGAAATTCCACTAATTCACACAACCAGGAACACTGAAAAGTGAATCATATCACGCTGCATACTAGATAATAAAATGCAACCAAAACTGATGAGCGACCGATCGTTGGTGACTGTCGAGAGGACGCTTAATGTCCTTCCTTCATTGCCTCCCGCCTCCAATAGATTTTCTACTTAGCAAATTTGATTTTGAAGCTCAACTTTGTCAAATTGTGAGAAAAGAACAGATTCCCCCCCATAAAATGGACATTGTGTACAAGCGATAATGTGCCCAATTACAATAATTAATTTTGACATTTTTAAATTTTGACAGATGACAATCCCACTGATGGCTTGTAAAAAAGGACCCTATTTGGAAATAATATAGCTTATATGACTTGAAAAACATACCCTATCTAAATCGACTTGACTTATTTTATACTATTTATTTGACTTTGTGAGCCACTAAAACATCTTAGAAAGAAAAATAGCACCCCCTTTGAAGACTTGTGAGTTACACATTTTGCCCTACAACATAGGCTTACAAATACTCGCCTTGAGCTCTAGGGTAGAAAATGCATCATAGAAACTTTGAAATATGAAATGCCATCACACATGGCATATACCTATACAAGGAACAACCTAAGAAGTCTAAAAAAAATGCTAATATGATTCTTAAGTACCTCAAAAGAATATCATTGACTTCTGTACTTGGCTTTGAAATATCTTAAGTACCTCAAAAGAATATCATTGACTTCTGTACTTGGCTTTGAAATATTTTGATCTGCAGTCAGTCACTGGAAAGACAAGGCCCTCTATTCGCAAGTGAAGTGGCTTTTGAGGAAACTGGGTGGAGTGATAGCTGTCTTCTAATCTTGTCAAAGCCTCATGTCAGATATTTTGGACCTATGGAATGGAATTATCAGCCACCAATCAATTTGGATCTGTCTTGAATTAAGAGTTCCTCTGCTTGCCTGACAACGTTCAGAATAAGAGGTTTTCCTTCTTCTGTTCAATATGCACCTCCTTGTCTACACTAGAGAGAGAGATCCCTCGATGAAGACCTATCTCCGCAAGCAGGACTGAAGACCAATATAAAGTTCAAAAATAGGCCAAAACTAGCTCGATTGCCAAATACGCAGGAGATTGTGGGCAGATCAATCACACATTGGGCAAAGCTAAATGCTGGAAAGAAATGCCTTCCAAGAAACTGGTAACCATTCTGCCAGCTTGTTGATTCGCCCAGCCATAGAAGGTGTATGAGGCCGAAATTAGAGATTTTGAGATTGCCGCGGTAGACCAAAGCAATTAAAATGCCCCGTGAAAGAGTATGATTATGTAGCAATAGTGGGAGTTGATCCTGCAACCTCAGTCAATGTAACATAACTATGCCTGGCACTTCTAAGGTTTCCACACCTGTGTCTTCTCCAACAATGAATAGGCATAGAATTGAACTCTGTTCTGATACCATATAAGAAAATATGGACAGAGAAGCTGCAATTGTTTTACACAAGATAATCCATGCTTCTATATTTCATCTCCGCTCAACGCTGAACACTTATTACACATTTATATAGGAGTTTGGGTTTGTACATTATAGGAACAACTCACTAATTATTAGAGTTGTTTTAACAACTCAAACAAACATACTCCCATACAACAATATAATTCTACATATGATTAACAAACCTAACAGGTAATTTAATATTACTAACAAACATAATTACTATGTGAGTTATTACTTTACCTCGCACAGTTTATACCATGTGAACACTAACATGAATTCCTAACAAGTGTCACAATGATTCAATCCCCTTACACCTAGTCCATACAATTATGCTACCTCACACACTTTATCCCATGTGAACACTAACATGAATTCCTAACAAGTCTCACAATGATTCAATCCCCTTACTCCTAGTCCATAGAATTAAGCATACTGCATTACATAGTTGTTTGTCATCACCCAAAATTTGGAAACCAAATGACCCCGCTCAAGTAGAATTTTAGTCTGGAAATATTTGTGGACATTTTAAACTGTAAGGATCTTCATCACCCTGATGTATAATTTCTAGAATTTGGTGCTGCAAATGTCCTTGGCTAATCTTTTAGTGATTTACTACTTAAGGTGCGCAAGCTGCTTGCATTTTCAGCTGGGACTTGTTTCTATCTACTGTCTTTGTTTCCATTTGTATGATGTGGATATGTGTCACATCCTTGTGCCATGGCTACCTTCTATGGTGATTGCTTTACTGAGTTGCATTATTGATGATGCCTTTTCCTTCCTTACAAGCTATGTGATAATGCATTTCCCCCCCTAATGTTGGCATTTGTAATGGAATATGCGCATTATTTTAGCTCAGCTGCAAGCCTTCATGTGCATATTTAAAAGGCGATTATCTTTATAGATGCTTCTTATCTGTATTTACATGAGTGCCTCCAATCCTTTTCATCTGCCAGTATGTTGCAGCTGAGCTTCCTTCTCCTTGAATCATTTGAAAATTTGCTTTTGGAATGGCCGCAGATTGACCAGGAGCAGTTTAACAAAATTATGGGTTATATCAAGGCTGGGAAGGAAAGTGGTGCCACTCTTGTAACAGGCGGGGAGCAAATTGGGACTAAGGGCTTCTATATTATGCCTACAATTTTCACAGATGTGCAGGTACAGTTAATGACATGTTCTGATTGCTACTCTCTTTCCTCAGTTCCAGGTGTCTGATTAGATTTAATTGTTTACAGGATAATGTATGCTAGTGTCTTGGGTTTCATCAGTTAGAAGTTGTTTTGAGGATTGTTGCAAATAGGGTTGTCAATTTGCAAAATATTTACCTTTCCATTTTAATACTCATGGTTGCAGTATTTACACTTGCCATGTTCATGATAAAACAGGATGGCATGCCCATAGCCACAGATGAAATATTTGGCCCAGTGCAATCAATTATGAAATTCAAGTAAGTAAAAACAAATATTCAATCCGTTTTGCAGGTAATTACTGAGGAATATCTATTTTAAAAAGACTCGTGCTAATTGTTGAAGTGCAACTCTATTGGCACACCAGTTCTCTTTTTCATTTTTTGAAGTCACTGCTTTTTGTATATAGGGTAATAGTCCAGTCCAAAGAGTTTGGTGTATTTGTTTACATAAATACAAATATGGAACTATATAGTCATGATGAACAGGGTACATAAACAAGAAAATCTCAATGAAAAGTTATCGAAGGTTTTGCCACTCATATTCGTTGTTTCTTATCTTGTAATTTTGATGATCCTATGTACAAGCCGATATCCTCCAATCAGTGTTTAGTGGCTCATTATTTTGTGCTGTCATGTGCAGAAACTTAGATGAAGTTGTACAACGTGCAAATGCTTCTCAATATGGCTTGGCAGCTGGAGTGTTTACCAAGAGTTTAGACACTGCCAATACTCTCACTCGTGCATTACGTGTGGGGACTGTTTGGATCAATTGCTTTGACACTTTTGATGCTGCTATACCTTTTGGTGGGTATAAAATGAGTGGCCAAGGAAGAGAAAAAGGTATCTACAGTCTCCAGAATTACTTACAGGTTAAAGCTGTTGTCTCTCCTATCACTAATGCAGCTTGGTTGTAGATTGTTATTCTCTCGACTAGAAGTTGTTCTGACATGGTAGATTTGGAGCATTTTCAAATACCTAAAACTACCGTCAAGTTGTTCTGGCTTGAACCATGCTCTTCATCTATCAGTATTTATGCAAGGGAAACATGATTTTTTAGTTGTAGAGTGGAGGTCCATATAAATGTATCCAGTAGTTTGAGAAACTCTGAACTCAATTATAATGTTCATTTAATAAATTAGAAAGCTACCTTGGTTTTCACTGTTTTCAAGCTAATTATTGGTTTGGGTTGGTTGTTTTGATTTGGTTTTATAATTTTATTTTAAAGCAAATCAAATTACTGTGTTGAATGTAATGACTGCAATGCGAATCATAGTGTTGGAGTTTTTGTTTCATAATGAATTCAATTAAATGCATTACATTGCTAATTTTGAAGCTTCCATTTTTATCACAAAATTGAAAATCTAAAATTTGGAGCTCAAAGAGCAGCAATAGTTCTTGACAGGGCTGTTAATGAATTTTGGGAAGAATGTACATGGTAATGGTTCAAAATGTAGGTTTTGTACAGGTGCTAAACAGTGAACATTCATATCACGCTGTTTACTAGATCAAATTTCTAAGGAAGCTTAACATGCGCAGTAGAGAACATTTAATGCAAATATACTGCTTTAGCAGTTCTTAAATTATGACTGCCACAGATAGCTTCTGTCACAAGTAAATGAGTAGGGTTGGTAAAAGACAGTTTTTAAATGATATTAATAGTGGACCAATGGGCTTAAATTAATTCTTCATGTTCAACATAGGATAGATATACTCCCAGTGAAAGAAACTTTTGCAAGATAAAAGGTTAAGTAGAAAGTTAAACTCTGAAAAATAAAAATCAAGAATTTACTTTTGATCTTCCATCCTATGTATCTAAATGACTTCATTCTTCTATCATTTTCCTCTTACATCTATTCGGAGACATTGTTCTGCTTTCATTGTGCTGTGATGTCTATTTGGAACAAATGAACAGTTACATATTAGTTAAGTGAAATGCAGAAACTGCACATACAAAAATGACAGACATGAAAATTAAAATTAATTTTAATGTTTGCAGCCTTTGGATGCCAAAGGGGAAAAAACTCTCTAGTATATAAGAAGCAATTATTACACTTGCATCAACCTCTGTAATGTCTGTGTGGTTGATCCCTTTAACTCCATTTGCCATTAAACGAGAAGATAGTTCTGGAGAATTGTATGTTCGTTGATGTCATTGTATTTAATTATTTTTTATCATTTGTTGGATTTGAATAACAGATGATGCCTTCCTGATTGGACCTCACATGTGATCTACTTAATATATATGATGGAAACCTCAATATCTTAAGTTTGACCTGGGTCATCTTTCATCTTGTAAAAATTACAAAAGTTTTTTTAACTTTTTTATTTTTATTTTAACTTTTCTTACGCTATCTTGACTTTTTTTTTTGAATTCAATTTTAATACAATAAAACGGAGTTGGGTTGTTGTTCAAAGTGGGTAAGTCAGGAATGTAAAATATGGAAAAATGGAGTGGGAGAGCATGGAACTGCCGGAATTAATTTCTAACGTTTGAGCTTGTTCATATGGTGGCTGCTTTGATCTTGTTTAAGTGGCTGCTTATAATTGTCTTTGTGCTATATGACCCAATTTATGAGACCATTAAATGTTTCCTATTGGCCTTCGCATGCCCATTCAAATGTGGAGACCCTTAATGAAAAATCATAACCATATGCAAGAAAAATTTCATAAGGTATTCTTCAATTTAACTATACCTGCTAAAACATCAATTAATGAAGGATAATTAGGTTTTACAAGTTAATGGTATGGAAAAATATATCTGTTCATGATAGTAATACTAGATCTGATAGAAGTATTCAAATGTGGAAACCCTTAATGAAAAATCATAACCATATGCAAGAAAAATTTCATAAGGTATTCTTCAATTTAACTATACCTGCTAAAACATCAATTAATGAAGGATAGGTAGGTTTTACAAGTTAATGGTATGGAAAAATATATCTGTTTATGCTGTAAACTTTGTACTAAATTAGTTAATAGCGAAAGCCTTTCCGGAATTCAAACTGTAAATGCTAAGAAATAACAGCAACGTGCCAACAGGTGTAACATGGCTTTAGAGAATTGCCCTTACTTTCAACACACAGGTGGGTGTGAGTCAACATAAATGCTACTCATGAACATCTGACGGTAAGTGTTCCACCATGTTGTGCTGATTCCAATGGGTATAGCTACCATCATTTTTCAACATATGGTGAGAGCAGAAGTAATTGTGGTGACTGACACAAGTACTAAACAACTTTTAATTACAATAGTGCATATCAACAGCCACCATGCAACCCATGTAAAATTTTTGAATGCTTGTTTGTGGGGTTAATTGTTCGAGGGGAAGTGGAAATAGGATATAATAATCTGAACATTAAAGATAAAAGAAATTTGGAGATGAATCAGACATAAGGTCCATAATGGGGGTTTAAAACATTAACTTAATGGCCTAAGTATTTTCATGGTTGGGTGATAAACTACATAAGCTGGAGGTGACATTAAATAGTGGCATAAACCTTTTTAAAGGCAACTTGATGTTATCTACATTTCCTTTGGTACAGAAGAGTGGTTAGAAGACAAATATGAGGTGTTCTTCTAGGATTTTTGAACGGAAATAGCCCAGTAAATGTAGAGGCTTATGCAATTGAGTTGAGATTAGATTACTTACCTCCTAACATTGAGGCTCATAGATATTCATGTGAAGAAGAGAACAAAAGATGGAATGCGATTGAGGATACATTGGATGTTGGTACTTCTACTGAATAAAAGTGCATTTATAGTTATACTACCCTTATTCATAGTCAAGTGGGATACTTGGCTAATGTTTTGAACCGAGAAATTGGGTCTATCTGTACTGTATCATTGGGCTTATAGTGTTCCGCGCTTGTTGCAGAGAGACTATGTTATCTTACCAATGAGGAGGAGCTGTGATAATGGCCGAGGATGATTAGGGGTTGAAAGGGACATCTTTGGAAATTATTTGATCAAAATTTTAGACCTCAAAATGACCCCAAAAATTTTACTGTTGTGAGCTAGCCACTTGTAGTAGAGGGGCAAACACTGTGTTTTCCATTCTCCACGGCAAATATATTGACAACTGACAAACTCGTACTACTAGAATCAACAATTATTTTTTGATGCACAAGAGTGGAATACGAAGAGTTTTTGAGTTTTTGATCTTCCATTTGGTTGATTGGTTTTCCACCTCTCTGAGGTTTGGGAATCTATTGGAAGGTTACATCTTTCCGATTTGGTAAGTGGTTGGTTTTTGTTGGAAGGTAGTTGTAGACCATTCTTGGATTGCTAGTGTGGAATGAACATTTTGTTCATGATGAGGGTAGTTGCAAGAGTATTAGGAGGTTGTAAACTATTGTATGAACCCATGGATGTCATGTTGGCACTATAAACATGTGTAATAATCATTTTAATAACGGAATGAAGGGTATTTACTCTAGAGTTAGAAATTTTCACGCTGAGGAGGATTTTCTCTAGTGCAAATTGTGTTTGTTTAGTATTTCTGCATAATTTCGAGATCCCATGCTTACTTTATTTCCATGTCTTTGTTGGTGTGGCATTCATTTTATGTGGTTGGTAGTCCTTGTTAAGAGTTTTGTTGAGTTATTTCCAATTGTTTATTCATTTGCTAATAGGACGAAAGTAATCACATCCTCCCTATTTATGTATCAAGTGGATTTGAGTAATTGTACCCTTTAGGCCCCGTTTGTTTCACGGAATTGGGAGTGACACTTCCCGTTTTTGGGAGTGACACTTCTCATTTTTGCAAATCTGCTGTTTGTTTCTCTAAATTGCAATTCCGGATTCGTCAAGCAAAACCAAGTTTAGACACCAAAATGAGTGGCATCATCTTCCCACTAAATAGGTGGAATTAGAAATCATACCCTGGTTTTGCGATAATAAGGTTTTGAGTCAAATTCCAATTCCCCAAGATGCAAAACCAGGATTT
>MU225084.1:2093776-2108300 GCA_018584345.1 Thuja plicata | reverse complement strand
TTTTAATAATTAGGGGACTATAGCCATTTTAATTAAATTAAATAGGCTAGGGGAATGGGTTATTTTGCAAGTGGGTATTTGATTTTGGGATTTATTTAATTCCTTTATAATTAAATACTATAGCCATGTTTGATTTTGGTTTGATTTAATTGGTCGAAATTGATTTGAATTATATGGCTATAATAGTTAATATAAATTAGTGATAAAAATCATGTAGGACATTGAATTGATTTAAAGAATTATGCCAAGCAGTAACAGGGTCGTTTGGACATAATCGAGGGTATGATCACACTTAGGGCAAATAGGATCCATAGTTGGAACAGACCAAATTCAGGTGGTTACAGTTTCTAGTGAAAACAAACTACCAACTCATAAATATGGGCAATCTTATAACAGTGTCCCAGCTAGAACCAATAAAGATATCACAAAGGGCTTAAATGTGGGGATGAGAAGAAATGATATAAGGATGACCATCCAAAGAATCCACCCAAAAAAGAGCTTGAGATCTTGTATCACAGATGAAAAATAGACCATTATTTATCAACTGAGCCCCAAGTTTCAAAGTGTTCTAGATCATAGAGCATTTTCCCACCAAAGGAAAGAAGGGAACATTAACCACATTAACACCTGGAAGATATTTAAGGGTAATAATATGAGCCCAAAGCTGATTCTGGCTAGTACACCTATGCCAATATAACTTAGCAGCAAGAAATTTCCCATTTAAAATAGAAGAATGCAAGCCAAGGCCACCCTCATTCTTAGGTCTGCACATAGTTTCCCACTTCATAAGTCTCCATTTAGAAGTCAATAAATTCCCACTCCAAAGAAATTGATGAGAGAGGGCATCAAATTCTTGAAGGAAATACATGCAAGAAACCTGAACAAAACACATGTATATAGGAAGAACTTGAATAAATGAATTTAAAAGAGTTAAGCGAGCAACAAAAGATAACCAATAATGAGTCCAATGATTAACCTTCTAACAAAGCTTGTCAAGAAAAATCTACCAAGAGGACTTGGGATGTCTACCAACAATGAGAGGGATGCCCAAATAAGCAAAGGGAAGAGACCCAATCTGGAACCACAAAATATCATCAATATGCCTCTAAATGGCATGAGGGGTATTGAAGAAGAAAATGGAGGATTTATGCTCATTGTCTTTCTGACTTAAAGCTTCACAATAACCACTAGTTCTTGCCTAAAAGAATCATCTCCCTAGAGATTAGACAATCCCATAAGAGACATGTCATAAAAAAATTAGATATGTGAGAGTTGTGGCAAGCCATTGCTCCATTTCCATCCATGAATAAAGCCTTGAGAAATACAAAACTTTAGAAAAAAAACCCAGACCCTCAACCAAAATAATAAATAGGTAAGGGGAAAGAGGATCCCCTTGGTGAAGGCCTCTTGAAGCACCAAAAATCTCTAAAGGTTCTCCATTCACAATAACCAAAAAAGAAGTAGAAGTTACACAAATCATAGTCCAACTCACCCATTCTGCACTAAAACCAAAGGCTAAGATAATTTTCAGAAGAATACTCCATTTGACTCTTTCATATGTCTTGTCCATGTCTAATTTAATGAAATAGATATCTCTTTTAAAGTTTCCATAGAGTGAATAACCTCAGAAGCCACCACCACCCCATCTAGAATTTGTTTACCAGCCACAAAACCCTCTTGTTCCTCAGAGATCACCATAGGAAGATAATTTTTAAGTCTTTCAGCAATCAATTTAGTAATAATATTACACACCACATTACAAAGAGTAATAAGCCAAAACAATTCAAGTTTATCTGCGCCTTCCTTTTTGTGAATGAGAGTCAAGAAGGTAGAATTCAATGCTTTAAGTATTTGCTTATTACAAAGAGATTCTCTAACAACTTCCAAAAGATCTAGATTAATGATATCCCAAAATTCTTGAAAAAATTCAATAGGGAAGCCATCTGGGCCTAGAGCTTTACCTTTGTTTATCCCCAAAATAACTTTCCACTCAGGAAAAAAAATAAAATGAATGAGAGAATCATTCATCACATTGGTGACAAGAGAGGGAATGCAAGAGAGGATCAAATTGTCCTCTGTAGCAATAGGAGGGGAATCTTCAACAAAAAGAGAAAAATAAAATTGATGATCCTTGTGTGTCACAGCCAACAAAGAAGAGATTTGAATCCCTTCAGAGGTAACAAGAGAGGAAATATACCCTTTATTGCGATGAGCTTGAATAGAATGATGAAGTAAAGTAGTATTCCTATCCCCTTCTTTTAGCCAATAAATCTAAGGATTCTATTTCCAATAAATCTCCTCCTGAAATTCCCATTCCTCCACATATTGCATGGCCTAAGATTCAGGTTTTCCAAGTGCAACTGAGAATCTAGAATCCTAAGTTTGGTGAGTAATCATTGCAAGATGGTCAAGATAATTCCTCTTCCTAGATTGAAGGCTACCAAAATAGGACGTATTCCATCTCTTAAGCTGATATTTGACATATTGAAGTTTCTTCATAAAGACAAACATAGTTGTGCCATAAGTAGGACCACCCTCTCTCCACCACTTAGCCATTAAATTATGCAATGAAGAGTCCCAAAGTGACATAAGCTAAAATTTAAAGGGAGGATTCTTAGGACCAGCAAAAGAAGAAGTAGAGAACTTAATTAGCCAGTGATAAGAACCTCTCTAGTCAGGAATTTTAGAACTAGTAACCAAGCCACTACTAACCCAAAAAAAAGAGACAAGAAATCTATCCATTCATTTAAATATTGCCTCCTTCCCACTTTGTCTATTGTTCCAAGTGAAAGTCCCATTAGAAGTCTTGACATCCACTAAAGAAAGAGAATCCACCTAAACTCAAAAAAGACCAGAGGTTGGACCTAACCTAGGAAGGCCCTATATTTTATCATCCAAAATCAACATAGGGTTAAAATCACCACCTAAGATCCAAGGGAGATAAGGAGCACATGATCAGACATACCTTCTATGAGCCCAATGCTGGATTTTTTCACGGATGTCAATTGAAGCATAAACATTGGTAATTAGAATAATGTCACCAAAATGTAAAGAAGTAGTAACCATAGAAATAGAAGAATGAATAGAAATATACCAAAGGGGAGCAATCTTGCGCGGATCCAAAAAATGTACCAAATCTACTTAATTACCCTGAGAATAAATTCACTGACACTGACCAAAATACCAAAAATAAGAAGCATAGTGAAGCATGTCATCAATGAAAACCTTAGTCTCCTGAGCATAGAAGATGTATGGTGAATGAGCTGCAACCAAATCATGAATAACCTTTTGTCGAAGGATGTTATTCAACCCCCTAATATTCCAAGAAAAAAAATCATTGAGAAGATTAGAAGTGAACATCATGGGATTGACAACCCCAAATTCCACTAACAAATCCCCAACATATTTAATCTTCTCTCGATCCTTCTTATGACCACCTTTAGAAGAATTATCATATGAGAGCCCAAACCTAAATCCAAAACCAAACCCAATGATGAGCCTTGCCCTTTTCCAGCCAAAAAACCTCCTTATCCAAATCTTCTAGAACAATGTCATCTTGTAAGTCAATGGGAGCACATGGAACCACCGATGCAGGGATAGCAGAAGAATAATCCTGTAGAGGATCAACAGGTTGACTCAAAACTGGTAAATTCTTCTCTTGCACAATATCCATGCCCATTGTAGCTTCCCTAGAAAAAGTATCAACTGGGATCCCTTCCTTTAAGGCCAAATAATCCAACACCTCAAAATGATTAAAAATAACATCAGACTGCCTATCCTTAAAGGATATTTTTTGACCTCTCCTGCTGGTTTGGGGCTTAATATACATAAAACCTTCCTTATCTGGACCATTACCCTTTATAGGGGCCTTACCCTTACCCCCTTTATCCACCTTTGGAGCTAAAGGAGGAGAGCCATCAATATAAGAAGCAACACTTTTGTTTACTCGAGGACATTTACATTAGAGATGACCATACTCTTGACAAACCCAACAAGAAAAGGGAGGGATTCATAATCAATATATTGAATCCATGAAGAAGAGATCAAGTAGATTTACAAATAATCTTGCAATGGATTATTTAAATCAATCTCAACACAAATGTGGGAAAAGGAAATTAACTTTTTTATCCAGGGTTTGCTTAGAAATCATAGTGGGTTTCCCAAGCAAAGCAACAATCTATTTCAAAATATCTTCACGCCAAAACTCAAGAGGGAGCCATGGAAGATGAACCAATATAGGAACCTTGGAAGACACTGCTTGTGCAGAATTAAACCTCGCATGCAAGGTTTTAATAAACAAACCCACATGGTTGTATGATGCAGGAGCATCCTAGGGAAGTTGGTAATTCTGTGTCAACCAAAAATATGTTTAAGTTCTATTTGGTGCTCGGTAGGTGAGTTGGAAGAGCTCGATGGATTTTGGTTGTTCTCAGTCATTTTGGTGCTTGATTCTTGGTGGAAGGAGTGTTTTTCTACACCGAAAAGACTCAATGTCTTTTGGAAGTGCTGATTCACTGAATGGGCTCGATGGCTTTGTTTGTGCTTGGAACCAATTTTGGGGTCTCAGTTGATGAGTTCATTGATTGGATTTTATGGATTGGGCAGACATTGGAGATTGCATTCATGATTTGAGGGGGGTTCGTTGGGATCGTGCAGAGTTTTGAGGCATGCAAATTTGATGCATTAGATCTTGTATGGACCTAAATCTGATTTGGTTCTTTCTTCTATGTATTTATTATTTGTTTGCAGCCAAATGAGTCATTTAATATGATTCATCATGGATTGTATTGGGCCAACTATCATTTAATATTTGTTTGTGAAGTCGACTTGTGGCTGTGTTGTATAAAATAAGTATATAGGTAGAAGAGGGAGAGGGAGAGAGAGAGTTGATAGAAGACATTAGTAAGTGGGTAAGAAAGAAGCTTGTAAGAATGCTTTGTGGATTGTGAGAACAAGTTTAGATCTGGTTTCTTCCACTTAGTTGTAGGGTAGGTTGGTGAAGTAGGATCCTGTGAGATTGTTGAATTTGTTGCTGTATTGGCCATAACCAGGAAGGCCTTACAACCTGACATGTGGCATGTAATTGATTTTTAGAGAAAATAAAAGTTGATATAAGTTGTTATATCTGTTGTTGTTGTTTCCGGTGTGAGTGTTGTTTGGATGCAAGGTTGGATAGTCCACTCTTGGATCCTCCATCCTTGACTGTGTCAGGTGGTATCAGAGATGGTTTTTATTAGGGAAAGGTTGATCTAGTTGGTTTGAGTCAAGGTTGCAAGTCCATGTTCCTAGAATTGTGAAACCTGTTTGACTATTTGTGTGAGGTAGCAGGTTGTGATCTAACTTGCAAATAGTCCAGAGGTTGTCACAAGGTGGTCAGTTGAAAATGTTGCAGAGGGTTTCAAAGATCTTGGAAGACTCCTCTGAGAATATTGGACCCTAGGGCGATTGTAGATCTCTCAGATGAGGTGGAATCTTAAGTGATAGAAAGGTTTAGATCTGAGATAGTGGTGATGGAGAATGAGATGATAGCTAAAATCATGAGGGCTATACTAGTTTGCAAAGGAACCCTAGAATAAAGGATGGCTATGAGGAAGCTGCTGAAGATTTGAAAGTTTCTATTAAAGGTGTTGGACATAGTAGAGATGACAGAACTAATCGGTTGGAAAAATCAATGGCTCGGTTGAATATAAGTCATCGGATGGAAGTTTCTAGATGTTCAGGTGCATTGAACCCCGAAGCCCTAATTGATTGGATCGGTGAATTAGAAGACTACTTTGAGATGGAAAATATTGGAGATCCTCTTCGAGCGAGGTTAGCACAAACTAAGTTGAAAGGACATGCTTCCTTATGGTGGAAAGAGTTATAGAGAGATAGGGAGGAAGAAGGTGAGATGAAAATCACTTGGTGGAGGTTCATGGTGACAAGATTGAAGGCTAAGTTCATACCTACCAATTATGAACTTGAGTTTTTTAAGAAGTTGCAAAATTTGAAGCAGAAAGATCTCAGTGTGAAAGACTATACCAAGGAGTTCTACAAGCTGACTATCTGATTTGGACATAGGGATATTTCAAAGGAAAAGGTTTCTAGATATGTTAATGGTCTTAGATTCAATATCCAAGATGAGATTGGAATGTTGAATGTTGGTTTGATTGAGGATGCTTATCAGTATGCACTAAAGGTAGAAGATAAGTTGAAAAGGAGACATCAAGGTAACTCCCAAGGGAAAGAGAAGCAAGAGAAGTTGGTAAAGGATAAACCAAGAGTTGAGGAGGAACCGAGAGCTGAGTAGGAACTGAAACCTATTGAACTGAGGAGAAGGGCAGGTAGAGGTGTATTTAGAGGTATCTATTATAACTATGGTGAAGAAGGAAATCAGTCATTTGAATGTCCCCAAGCAGATAAAAAGGTCGGTAGTCACCAAAATGCTGTGGTGAATGAATTTGCAGAGAATGAACTTGAGGTGGAAGGTGTGAATCTTTAACTTAGAAGAAAATTTTTGTCCATGAAACAAGATGATTGTTGTCAGAGGAAGAGCTTGTTTAGGACTATGTGCAAGTCTGGTGGTAAATGTTGTAAGGTGATTGTTGATGAAGGAAGTACTGATAACTTGGTTTATGAGGAGATGGTTTGAAAGCTTAGTTTAAGGAGGTGGAAACATCCTTGTCCTTATAGGATAAGTTGGTTACAAGAAGATCATGCAGTAGAGGTGAAGGAGCAAAGCATGGTAAGTTTTCACATTGGTTCTTATAAGGATGAAGTATTATGTGACATTATGGAGATGAGCTCTTGTCATGTTATACTTGGGAGACCTTGGTAGTATGATAGAGAGTCTATTCATGACTGTAAGAGGAACATCTTTTCTATCCTGAAAGATGGACAAAAGTTTGTTTTGATTCCTTTGAAGGACGAAGACAAAGGAAGGAGGAACTTGAGCATTGGTAGAAAAATTGAGATGACTATAGGGGTTGGTGCAGACATTAAGGTTCATAGATCTGAAGGCACTTCAGAGAGTGCTAGTGGTAAGAGGAAGTAGAAGAAGAACCAAGGCATGAGTGTATCAGTTAAGGACTCAGAGGAAATGTATATCAAAAATGAGTTTGGGATCTATGTGATGAATCCCATAAAATGTTCGTGGAGCTGCTTGAACATCTTTTCACACCTTGGGTATCTGATGCAGGAGCATCCTAGGGAAGTTGGAAATCTTGTGTCAACCAAAAATATGTTTAAGTTTTGTTTGGTGCTTGGTAGGTGAGTTGGCAGAGCTCGGTGGAGTCTAGTTGTTCTTGGTCATTTTGGTGCTCAGTTCTTGGTGGAAGGAGTGTTTTTCTTCACTAAACGGACTTGGTATTTGTTGGCACTGCTAATTCATCGAATGGGATCGGTGGCTTTGTTTTTTCTCAATACCAACTTGGGGTTCTTAGTTGATGAGTTCACCAATTGACTTTTATGGATTAGGCAGACATTGGAGATTGCATTCGTGATTTGAGGGGCAGTCATTGGGATCATGCAGATTTTTGAGGTGCATAGATTTGATACATTGGATCTTGTGTGGACCTAAATATAATTTGGTGCTTTCTTCTATATATTTATTGTTTGTTTGCAGCCAACTAGGTCATTTAATATGATTCATCATGGATTGTATTGGGCTGAATGTCATTTAATATTAGTTTGTCAAGCCGACTTGTGGCAATGTTGTATAAAAGAAGTATGCAAATAGTAGAGGGAGAGAAAGAGAGCGAGTTGATAGTAGACAATAGTAAGTGGGTAAGAAAGAAACTTGTAAGATTTCTTGGTGGCTTGTGAGAACAAGTTTAGATCTGGTTTCTTCCACTTAGCTATAGGGTAGACTAGTGAAGTTGGATCCTGCAGGATCTTATTGAATTTGTTGATGTATTGGCCATAATTGGGAAGGCCTTACAACCTGACATGTTGCATGTAATTTATTTTTAGAGATAATACAAGTTGATATAAGTTGTTATATCTATTTTTGTTTTTGTTGTTGTTGTTTCTTCTATGAGTGTTGTTTGGTTGCAAGGTTGGACATACCATTCTTGGGTCCTCTATCCTTGACTACATCAGGTGGTATCAGAGCTGGTTCATTAACAAGGCAAATTTGATATGGTTGGTTTGAGTGAAGGTTGCAGGTGCGTGTTCTTAGACTTGTGAAACTTTTTTGATTGTTTATGTGAGGTAGAAGGTCGTGATCTGACTTGCAAATAGTTTGGACGTTGTCACAAGGTGGTTAGTTGGAATTTGTTGCAGAGGGTTTTTGAAGATCTTGGAAGATGCCTCTGAGAAGATTGGACCCTAGAGCGATTACTGATCTCTCAGATGAGGTGGAATTGAAAGTGATAGAAAGGTTTAGATATGAGATAGTGGTGATGGAGAATGTGATGGTAGTTGAAATCATGAGGGCTATTATGGGTTTGCAGAGAAACCATGGAATAGAGGATGGATATGAGGAAGCTGCCAAAGATTTTGAAGTTACTATTGAAGGTACTAGACATAGTAGAGATGATAGAGATAATTGGTTGGAAATATCTATGGCTCAGTTGAATACAAGTCATAGGATGGAATTTTCTAATTTTTGAGGTACATTGAAACCCGAAGATCTGATTGATTGGATTGGTGAATTGGAAGACTACTTTGAGCTGGAAGATATTGGAGATCCTCTTAGAGTGAGGTTAGCACAAACTAAGTAGAAAGGACATGCTGCCTTATGGTGGAAAGAGTTATAGAGAGATAGGGAGGAAGAAGGTGAGATGAAAATCACTTGGTGGAGGTTAATGGTGACAAGATTGAAGGTTTAGTTCATACCTACTGATTATGAACTTAGTTCTTAGCCATACACAAATATAAATAAGCGTATGCATACAATTTCATTTTCAGATTTCAATAACATTCTAAAATAGGGAATATAATTTTATTTTCATTCAATATCCTTCAAAATAGAGAAAACAATATATCCTCTTTTAATATGCATATAAGCATTCATATATATCACATAAATATATGCGTATGTATGAATACATATATGATTGCATTTAATAAAATTTGAGATGAAGAAGACATGATTTAATTCAAATTGAAGTGCATATTTAAAATCTATAGAAATAACATAAAATCCACAAATTTTATGATAAAAATGAAAAACAACAAATATAATTTAATGGGTTTTTAAGAAAATATACACAGATTTTATTTACAAATATATAAAATATTTACATCCTTATATTTCTCTCTCTCTCTCTCTATATATATATATATATATAAGTATATACATATTATATAAAGAAAGACATATAAATAGAAATAATATATATATTGATTTGACAAACAAATGAAAAAATAAAAGAGGTATATTTACATAGTGTAATATCCAGAAAAATACTTAGCAAAAATTACATCCTGATTTTGGCTACCAATCGCTGCTTCTTCTTTGTTCTATCAGAAAGAAAAACATGTTTTCTATATTGTAGAAACTGCTATCTTTAAAATTTATGGCCGTGCATGATTTGCTATGTTTTACTTTTTTTTTAAAGCCTTGGCTTTCATTCAATTTAAAAAAAGCTGTGGATTCCATACCTTCCCAAACTGCTATGATATTATCAAGAGTAAATCTTGATTTGATAAAGCCAGTTTTCTCTGGCCCAACAATTTGAGGTAGGATGTGATGGATCTTGAGAGCCAAAGCCTTGGCGACAATCTTATATGAGACATTGAGCAAGGTAATAGTCCGCTAGTTGCAAATATCCTCAGGGTCCCCAGACTTGGGAATGAATTTAATGTTTCCTTTGTTGATAATGTCCCCCAAAGACTAGGAGTGATAATCTTTGAGGTAAACCTAATGTAAATTAGGACTAATGGCATCCTAGAGTGTTTTATAAAACTCATAGGGAAATCCATCACAACCTGGGGCTTTATCATCAGCCATAGCAAAGACAACTTCATGAAGATCCTGCAGGGTAAGAAGCTGATCACATAAAGCTTGCTGGGAAGGAGAAACACATTGAGACATGACAACAATGCAATCATGAAGAGCTTGATTGCTGGTAGGAGAAGATCCCTGATTGGAAAAAACTTGTTCGTAATGATGGACAAAGGCCTGCAGAATATCAAGAAGCTCTTTAAGGATGGATTGACCTTCTTTGATCCTGGTTATGCTCACATTGGTGTGACGGGCATGGAGAGTAGCAAAATATTCTTTAGAGGCTTGATCTCCGACCTTTAACCAGTGTAACTAAGCTTTGATCTAAGCACCTTGGGTAGCATAATTGTCTGCAACTTTCTTCTACTGATGCAGCTGGGCAAGGTGAAGTTGCAAGCCCTGATTGAAAGGATCAAGAGCTAAGGCCTCCATGGAAGCACAAAGAGCTTTGGTGTTGACATCATAGGATCTACGATGGTAGATGGCAAGCAGTCTACCATAAATGTACAAAAATCATGTCGTATGCTGAATGACATTGTTCCACTATTGAATCCAGCCAGATGATTGTGATGACCGAGGGTCAAGGTTTCAAACCCGATGAATGTGGGCCACTATGGAAGCATGGCTAAGAACAAAAGTATTAAAAAAGAACTGAGTGGTGGGAGGTCGATACTTAGCTATCTACCATACAATATTAAATTGAATGGGGAAATGATCTAACAAGGTCACATCAACAAGAGGAGTAACCGACAAGGCTTATTTTTTGGAAAAAGAGAAAAAAGATTGAGCTAAAATCATGGCACGATCAAGCCATTTATGAATTATGTTAGAAGAGGCTCTAAAATTAGACCACGTGTGCCAAACTCCATTAGGTTGGTGGCGGCCAATATTGGGATAAAAAAGGCCCAATTTATTATGCATGTAATACCAGGCTTCCCGTTCACCACCTGTCCAACAAAAAGGCAAAATGTCATCTTTGTCAGAAGCCACTTCAACCATATTAAAGTCACCACAAAAATCCAAGTTGCAGGTGGCAGAGAATCTGCAAGCCAACACCAAAGGTGAGATCTCTCAACAACATCATTGGGAGCATAAAAATTAACTATGCCAAAAGAATGATTCTCAATAATGAAAGAAGCCCACACCGATCTTTTCATGGGATTAGAACCATGATTGATGAAAAAAGAATGCCAACGAGGAGAAAGGAGAGTAACAACTCCACCTCAACCAGCTTCATGCTGAGAACATAGACCAAGGCACTTAGGCCAAATAACTTTGTAGGCAGCATCAAGAAAAAAACTATAAATTTTAACTTCCTAGAGGCATAACACATCTAGATGACTAACATGACGACACACATCTCTGACAGAATACTTTATGGGCAGGTTTGTCAGACCCCTAACATTCCATGAGATGTACTTCATGAGAAAATAGTGTCATCCATACCATCACCATCCCCAAGGGAAGCAAAAATATTTGACAAATAGGTTGGAGAGAAATCATTCCCAAGAGACTTCATGGAAATATTCCTACATTTTTCTGAAATTCCCTCCAGCGTAGCCTCATCACGCCTATCAAGGCTATGAGAGCGACAAAAAGTGGAAGGGGTGGAAATCACAGAAGATGCCTAAGGTGTGTGAACCCAAGGAGGGTTGGTACCAGAATTAAAAGTCTCCATCCCCTACTAGCCAAGGTTTGAAATGGGAGCAATAATCTCAACATGAGAAGAAGCTCGAGCCACTCCAGGAGGAGGTGATGGATACGAAGTGGAAGTTGAAGCGGCAGGCTTGACCTACTTGTTCTTGCAGCTGACTGTTACCCAGTCATCTTTCTTGGTGTCCTCTTTTTTACCTGACTCAATAGGCCACAAACCAGAATCCTTAGGAGGAGGTTTGGGATGAGGAACTACCAAAGGGAAATCCTTGATCTTGTGCTCTACGAATTGACAATGATAACAATTGTTGGGAAGGTTAAGGTAAAGCACCTTTTGAGAGAAGATTATTTCACCAAACTGGATCTCAACAAACTCTTTAAGGTCTCTGGAAAGGTCAACCTCAATACAAAGCCTCTTCTGAGGATGAGGATTGAGAAAATGGTCATGCTCACTACAGATAACCCTACCTAGCGTTTGCGCAATGGCATGCATGGAAGGCCAACGAGGTAGAGGGAGACCAGGGAACTCAACCCACACATGAAATTTTAGTTTCTTGTCGTTAGAGACAAAAAAGTCTCTAGACCAGCATTGGAAAACTAAAAGGGAAACCCTAATATTCCAAGGTCCTTTGGAAAAAATGGCATCCACATGAGTGGGATTGGAAAAGTGAAACAAAAAAAAACCTTTGGTGAGACTCTGAATGCCATCCAAATGGATTCCATGAGGAGTCCAGGCTTTCGCAACCCAATCCTTAGTCACATTTTCAGGAGGGTTACGACCCAAAAAGTAACCAATAAGAGTATGCATTTCAAGCCAAGAATAGGCATCATCAAACTCATGAATGGGAAAAACAATATCAGGCTAAGACATACCTTGTGAAACATTTTGGGCACAAACTTGTGAGGTCTCTTGCTTGGAGGCGCCATTATTATCCGTCACCAAAACAACACTAGCATCAACTGCTGGGCTAGTAGTGGCCGGGGCCATAAATACAAAACAAATTCCCGCAATAAATGCGGTCTGAAAGGATAGGAGGGCTGAGAATAGCGACGCAACTCTAAACCCTAGCAGAGCACAAAAACCAAATCTGTTGAAGACACCCCATGAGAGTAGTTTTCATGAGTCCAACATAATTCGATCAAACAACATATTAAAAACTAAAGGGTTAGTATGAATTATAATATTTTTCTTCTTAATAAGACAAAAGTGCATTAACTTTGAAGGCATCAATTCTATATAAGACTTAAGTCTTTACTTACATTTAATTTAGACTTTAGTTTTTGTTTCCTAAAAATAATCATTTTTCCATTTTTAAAATAAAATAATGGATTTCTTTTTATTTTATTTTATTTTTGTTTTATTTTAAATATTAAATTTAGAATATACAATAAAAATATTATTATATAGAATATGAATATTTGATTTAAAACATATTTTTGTATGTTAGAGTTTAGACATGAGTAGCTATTTTTTCATAATTTAAAGTTTATGATTGATTGAATTGGTTTGGTGTTATACAACCCTTTTTTCCCATAATTTCTATTATTTTTGTTTTGTTTTAATTTTAACTAGAATTTTGTAATGTAAATTAAATTACGATATATTTTTGAGCAATATTATAATATATAACTATTATATATTCTAAAATATTTACTATATTATATTTTTAATATATATATGCTATAAATACTTATTACAATTTCTAATATATAATATAAAAAAAATACATCACATATTTTTAATATTTTACTAACACCTTATTCATTATTTAAATTCCACCTTACATTTAAAATCTATAATTATATTTTAATTTTTTACAATTATAACTATAGAAATAAAACTATAATATATAAACATAACTTATTAAATATTATTTTTCAGATTTTATAAAACCTTCTTATTTAATTTTTTGTTTATAATAATTTTATTTTTTAATATTAGTTTTTATTAAATAACTATTAATTAAAATATATTTAATATTCATAATAAAATGAGAATTAAATTTAAATATATAATTAAAATTGTAATTAATTATGACAAATAGAGGCCACTACGTGACACTTGTTTTATTATATTATATTGATAATAAAATAATTATATGTACATACTAAAATATATTAAATTATGAATACATGTAAACAAAATCTTATATTATTCTTGTGGAAATAAAGATGTCTTTATACAATAATTAAATAAATAAAAAATAAAGATATCAAGGGTTATGACACTTTAACAAGTAAATTTTTAAGGTGGAGACTAAAATTGATATATAACCCTCTGATGGAGAAAGTAGTGTTGATAATTGGACCAATAGATGTCACAAGTAGAGGTGTATTTTAGCTTCCAATAGCTTTTTTCACACTAATAAATCTCTTCTTCAAGTTGAAACTTGCTAGGCATGCTCTTTCATGGTATGAGAACTATACACATTCCTTGGAGGTTTGAAAACCACTGCCAATGCCTAAGTAGAATGAATTTAAATATTTTTTAGAAGTTTATTCTACCCTATATTGAACCATGAAGAAGAAAAAGTGGGCAGGGTTATTCAAGCCTATATACAAGTAAGTTTAGAAAGAGGGGATTTCATCTTAGAAATGGTATAATGGAACATGAAATGTTCATAAAGTATGTGGAAACCTTGATCACCTATAAGGACTAGTTTTAATGGCCAAACTTCAAAATATAATGGAGACCTATGTGCAAGCATGATATCTCAGACTAGATAATACGACGGTATCTATCTATAAGCAGACAATTAGTAGACAACACCATGATAGCAAGAAGAACCAAAATGTTAAGAGAAAAACTAATGCTACTATGTGCATAAATGTTGTCACACTTCTATGAATCATTCCATTCAAGGTTGCTCAAGAATGAGGCCTCAAATATTGATCCATAGCTCTCTAGTCATGGATGTGTAAAAATGTAAAATGAAGGCCCTC
>MU225084.1:2053561-2066897 GCA_018584345.1 Thuja plicata | reverse complement strand
AATTTTATTTAATTAAAAATAAAATTAAATCTTTTAATTAGATAAAAATTATCAAACCTTAGGAAATATTGAAATAATTGAATTAATTACAATTTGATCAAGGAAATTGATTTGAATTGAAAATGTTGCAAAGCATTGATTTAGAAATTTGATAAATGATAAATGATAAATGATAAAATGGGGCCCAAAGTCTAGGCGACCATTTTAGGGTGCATACATTTGCCGCTCTTTGACTAATGTGTGGTCAATTAAGGAACACATGTAGTCAAAGAATGCAGTTGAAGTGTGAGCTCGACTTGGGATCACAAAACAACCCAGATGTGTGATCGATTTGGGAACACATCAGAACAAAAATAAACACAATTGAAAAAGACAAAGGCAACATCGACATAAGTAATTGACATGTCAGAGATAAGAATCTAAAGCAAGACTGATATAACTGATAAAGCTAAATCAAAGATTGAAGTTTGATAGGTACTGCCCCCTTGTGATCAAAATCGAAATGAGATAGAGGAGAAATAGAAAATTGATAAATTTTGATCAAATCGAACTAAAGATAAGGTTCTTGATGTAAGATGAAAGATATAAAGATCAAAAAATCAAGGTAGATCATTAAACACAAAATATTATGCCCCAAGATTGAATTAGAAGAAAAGAAGTAGGGTGAAAGTGAATGGAAGATAGAAGTTTGGAAGAGGTGGAAAGAAATGGAGAGAAGAAAGAGAATTTGCCTTAAGAGAGAGAATGCCCCGAAATCAATCAACAGTTTAAGATAGAAAATTTTGATTAAGATAACGAAATAAGACAAGGAAATGATGATCAGAACGTGATCACAGTTGATTACAAGTCCACAAAAAAGATGAAGAAAACCCTCTCAAAATCATAATGAAGCCTAAAAATGTAAACTAAGATGAAGTCTAACAATGCAAGCTACATGAAAATGCAAAGGTGTACTTGAAATAGAGCAACTGTAACATAGGAATTTTGTGTTCATCATTCATTAGAGAATGTTAAGGAACTTATTTTCATCATTGGGCCATTATTAACGGACATCAAAAATCACACAATCATCACTAGTCACAAGCACAACTATGAAGATATGAATGTGATTTATATCAGATTGAAAATGTGAAAAGATTCTAACAAAAACATCAAAGACATAAAGGTCAAGATGACTGTGATGTTAGCTTACCCAATTTAATATAGCAAAACCATGCTCACTGATGAGGCTGTAAAATGTCATATTTATATTCCTTCTCTATAATAATTTAACCTATGTTTACAATATCTTTCCAAGTCATTTCCATACATTACCAAGATTTATGAAGCATTAACTATGATTAATGATTTATTGATTAGCATTTGTATATCTAGCTCGTTAACGCTAAGTTGTGATCAAATATTATGATAAATGGTTATTATTAAATAATAAGTGTTTTGAGATGATTAACATGTTTTTTTTGAGATATTTGAGTCATTCACGCAGCTGGAAAGAAGGAGAATCAAGTTGACATTTGTCAATATTTAGCAGTTGCTGGAAATGCAGAAAAAGTCAATAGACAGTTTTAGTAAAATGAGCATATCTCTCATGTTTCTTAATGAAATCTAGATTTTATTATTGATTCAGAAAGATAAGGAGGAACAAAAATTATTTTGATGGTTTGAGTTAATTGGCACTATTTAATGAGAAACATGAGTTTGAAGTTGACTGTAGAAAAAGTGGCAACAGAAAAGACAACAGAAAAAGTCAAAAACTAGTTTCTGTAAAATAGGCATATCTCACTCAATGCTTAATGAAATACAAATTTTCTTAATGATTTGGAAAGAGAAAAAGGAGGAGCAGAAACCCTTTTAACCGTTTGAGTTAATTCACAACAATTAATGAGAAATGTTCATCTGAAGTTGACTAAGTAAAAGGTGGCGAGTTTGAAGGCAATAGTTAAGGAATGACTTCTAGTTTGATTTGAACTCTTCCACCTCTTGTTTATCTCGTGGATCTAAAGTTGTTAAAGTTATAAAATAGTGGAGTAACTTATGGAAAAAATAATTTATGAGTCCTAAATAATTATGGTATGTATTTATGCACATTTTTAGCCATATGTGTATATTCATGTTGTAAGAGTTTGAAGTGGATTAGAACACTCTCAACTCCTTTCAGTTCATTCTTTGTTAGTTTGTTGGGGAATAAGTCATCTCCTTGATGTTGTGGGAGAAATGACATTTGTCACAAGTTTTTGATTTTGTAATTAATCCATCTCTTAAGCCTCATGTATATATGAGCTCTTGCTTGAGTTGAGGGAATGATTAGATGATTAGGGAGTATCTAGTTTGTGCTAAGTTTTGTTAGTAGTGTCTTTGTTTAATCAGCAAGTTTGATATCAATTGATGTAATCATTTTGATTTTCAATAAGAATATGATTTCAGAAATTGAGCTTGTACATTGAATATTGAATACTTGTAGCTAAGATTGTAGCCACTCAAGAAAATGCCACTTGAGTTACTATGACTCTATAATTGTTTAGAGTAGTTTAGATTATAGTTTAGATGCTTAGTGATCAGTAATGTGTTGTTTGAGATTAGTTGTCTTGATATGATATTGAGTTTTGTAGTTGTGTACCATCTGCAGCCACTATTGTAGCACTTTACTGAGTATCCTATAGCCATTACTGTGCAGTTAGATTCATTTCCAGCATCGTTATGTTTTTAGTTTTGTAATGATAGAATAACTCAAAGAATCCCATAGTGCATATACTTTGTAGATTCATTGCAAGTATATGTCCTCGAGTTGATAATTTAAATGTGCCTTCATGTTAAGGAGGATAGCTGCTCGGATAGGATGTCCAATCCCTGAGTCGGGTAACAAACTTAGTTTTTGATCCCTTTATGAAGTCCAACATTTTTGGCACCACTGCTGGGGATGAATCAAGCTATAAGACTCTCTGAATTTTAGCAGCTCTTTGTCATTTTTCTAGAATTGTAGTTTCCATTCAAAGCACTTAGGATTAGAAAAGTTTGCAAAAGTACTAAAAGAAACAAAATATGGATTTTAGATCCATGAAGAAAAACAACCAAGAGCCAATGTCATTTACAACAAGTTTGGAAATCAATGAAGACATGTTCTCTAGTATCATAGAGGAATTTTGTTCACATATTGATGACAATTTGCTAATTTATGAGGAGGAAAATGAAGAAAACCTTGTTTTGCAAAATGAAGAAATCACCATACACAAGGTTGCTGCTCAAGATGAATGTGATGTCAAATCAGAACTCCTACTTCAAGAAGAGAGCAGCAATAAAGTGAAAATCAGTCCTCTCATGCAAAAAAGTAAAGAAGATATTGAAGAAGACCAGTTTTGGGATTATTTAGAGGTTTTTTGCTTAGCCTTAGATGCTAAACCAACATCTTTTGTAGTGAAAAACTTTGAGCATCATGAAGTGGGTGCAGAAATTTCTATACTTTTATTAAATTAGTCACACAAATTGGTCTTTCGAAGTCAAACGGATGATAATGAAGCAACTCATCAACACAAAGACAACAAGGAGGGTTCAAGATTTTTTTATTTCATGGGGATGTCCTATTAGAAATATATCTCAAGTGGAGGTGAGAAGAGAATCAAAAGTTATGGTATCAACAAAGAAATAAGTTACAGCTACAGATGAAGTTGAATATGAAGTTGCACTTAAAGGAGAACTATTTCATCTTACTTATGCACTTCAATACAACATAATGAATTTCTAGCATAAAGTAATAAGTAAGTTTGTTAATGTCTTTCCAAAAGTGTTGTCTATTAAGTTTCTACTGATGTTGCAACTATTTTTAATTGCTCATAAAGATGTGAAGCATTGGAAGTTGTTGAGAAAAGGAAGATACTTCAAAGAACCAGTTAATGGTTTTGTTTAAGAAAGCCTTTTTTTTTCTAGTTAGTGTAGGTTAGGATAGGTTAGGTTAGGTTTTTCATTCAATAAGTGTTTCACACAATTTCTTAGATATTTCCTAGTTCTTCTTGTCTTACTGACTATTTTAGAGAAGGTCACAACTAGTTGGTTTCTCAAACTTCAAGTCACTTTTCAAGGTTGTGCATGAGTCAAGTATTTAATTTCAGAAGAGAGTCTTTGCATATGTTGTCAAAAAAAATCCCATTAGGTAGTTGGGTATTCATGTTGTCAAGAATGTTTATTCAATGATGTTGTCTAGTTGGTCTAAGAAGATTTTATTTAATGGACAATGGACATCCAAAGTTGTATTATAAGTCATTGGATAGATAAATTTTTTCTCCAAGTTGCATGCAGCAATTATTGTCTTCTTTAACAGTCATCCTACAGCCACTGTGACTGAGTAGTCATCCTGTAGCCACTGTTGTATGTCTAAGAGGTTATCCTCATGAACTACTATGTGACTAAGAAATAATCCCGCAGCCACTGCTATGTGACTGAACAATCATCCTGCAACCACTGCTATGTGACTGAACAATCATCCTGTAGCCACTGCTATGTGATTCAAAAGATAACTTGCACCAAGTATGAGGACATATACACCTATTGATATTAAATATGAAACAATCTTGGAGGGACCTAAATATTCAGCAATGAAGGGACCTGCACTTTTAGTTGTTTTCAAAGTTTGAAGCTTCTCACAACAACACAAATGGTACTACATTTATGATTTCTATTTATTCATAATATTTATCATTTTTAGTAGTTAATTATCTATGCATTTCACTTTATTTTTTCAATTTTTATTATTGTAATTATATGCTTCATAACTGATTTATTTTTCTGCCCTCATACATACATGGTCATTTGAGGACAAATAACCTTTGAGCTGGGGGGAATACATGAATACCTTGTGTTGTTATCATAGACCATAGGAGGATGACCTTTCCTACACATTTTTATACTACCTCCTATATTCATGGTGATTTTATTGCATTCATCTATTGACTTCCCTTTGCCATTGTTTCCTCAAAATGACAAAAGCTAAATGCAAGATTCAAAGTGACAAAGGATAGAACTATTTGGGGACAACTGTGCAAAAATGAGAATGATAAAGTAAAGAGAAATAAAAATGAAATTTCATATGAAGAGATAAAAAAGGGAAGAAAGTATGACATTGTGAAGTGTTGGAGATGAAACAAAGAAATATTAAGAAGACTTAAAGAAGAAAATTCATAGGATTTCATTCTAATAGCTTTCATGTCTAACCAATGTATGTCCCCTGCTTGAGGACAAGCAGGATTTCAGTTGGGGGGAATGATGAGGCTGTAAAATGTCATATTTATATTCCTTATCTATAATACTTTAACCTATGTTTACAATATCTTTTCAATTCATTTTCATACATTACCAAGATTTATGAAGCATTAACTATGATTAATGATTTATTGATTAGCATTTGTATGTCTAGCTAGGTAATGCGAAATTGTGATCAAATATTATGATAAATGGTTATTATTAAATAATAAGTGTTTTGAGATGATTAAAATATTATTTGTGTGATATTTGAGTCGTACATGCAGCTGGAAAGAAGGAGAATCAAGTTGACACTTGTCAATATTTAGCAGTTGCTGGAAATGCATAAAAAGTCAATAGATAATTTTAGTAAAATGAGCATATCTCTCATGTTTCTTAATGACATCTAGATTTTCTTAATGATTCAGAAAGATAAGAAGGAGGAACAAAAACCCATTTTTATGGTTTGAGTTAACTAGGACTATTTAATAAGAAATATGAGTTTGAAGTTGACTGCAAAAAAAGTGGCAACAGAAAAGACAACAGAAAAAGTCAAAAACCAGTTTCAGTAAAATAGGCATATCTCACTCAATGATTGATGAAATATGGATTTTATTAATTATTTGGAAAGAATAAAAGGAGGATCAACAACCCTTTTAACAATTTGAGTTAATTCACAACAATTAATGAGAAACATTCATCTGAAGTTGACTGAGTAAAAGGTGGCAAGTTTGAAGGCAGCAGTTAAGGAATGACTTCTAGTTTGATTTTAACTCTTCCACCTCTTGTTTATCTCGTGGATCTAAAGTTGTTGAAGTCAGAAAAAAGTGGAGTAACTTATGAAAATAATAATTTATGAGTCCTAAATAATTATGGCATGTATTTATGCACATTTTCAGCCATATGTGTATATTCATGTTGTAAGAGTTTGAAGTAGATTAGAACACTCTCAACTCCTTTCAGTTTGTTCTTTGTTAGTTTGTTGGGGAATAAGTCATCTCCTTGATGTTGTGGGAGAAATTAAATTTGTCACAAGTTGATGAGTTTGTAATTAATCCATCTCTCAAGCCTCATGTATATATATGAACTCTTGCTTGAGTTGAGGGAATAATTAGATGATTAGGGAGTATCTAGTTTGTGCTAAGTCTTGTTAGTAGTGTCTTTGTTTAATCAGCAAGTTTGATATCAATTGATGTAATAATTTTGATTTGAAATAAGAATATGATTTCAAAAATTGAGCTTGTACATTGAATATTGAATAATTGTAGCTAAGATTGTAGCCACTCAAGAAAAGGCCACTTGAGATACTACGACTCTATAATTGTTTAGAGTAGTTTAGATTATAGTTTAGATGCTTAGTGATCAGTAATGTGTTGTTTGAGATCAGTTGTCTTGATATGACATTGAGTTTTGTAGTTGTGTATCATTTGCAGCCACTATTGTAGCAATTTACAGAGTTTCCTGCAGCCATTACTGTGCAGTTTCTTGCAGCCATTACTGTGCAGTTAGATTCATTTGCAGCATTGTTATGTTTTTAGTTTTGCATTGATAGAATAACTCAAAGAATCCCATAGTGCATATACTTTGTAGATTCATTTCAAGTATACATCCTCAGGTTGATAATTTAAATGTGCCTTCATGTTAAATAGGATAGCTACTCGGATAGGATGTCCAATCCCTGAGTCGGGTAACAAACCTAGTTTTTGATCCCTTTATGAAGTCCAACACTCGCATCAAGGCATAGAGGCCAGGATGACCAGCAGAATGGTTGTACAAAAATAGTGAAGCATAAAGTAGGAAGCAAATAAAAACATGCCCCATGCCCCAAGTCCTCTAGCTATGCATCATGGAGAGACTTATTAGACAAGGACACTCAACAAAAATCAATAACAGTCAGTACACAAGAAGATAATAATGACATAGCTCAAGCATTAAGTGTTCTGTTTAAAAATTTAAGTGTGTTAACTGATACTGAGTTCTGAGGATAAGGATCAAATGCTTGCAAGTAGGCAAGACCACATGACAAAACTGGGTAAGAACAAACTGATAAGTTTTGAAAAATACTCAATGTCAGGGGTTGTATTGAAAAATACAGTTGGGGTGGTGTTGAAAAACACCATTTGTGAGGTGTCCTAAAGATTAACACATCCAAGAGACCAAAGCTAACACAGGTATGCTCCCTAGACAAAGACAGACCGATTCCAGACCAAGGCAAGAATGACAAGGCATGATGGAGAGAGGATAAGTGTCAAGGAAACACACTAAGAAATAAGGGTGCAAAGGCCTCAAGTAGCGCCCGTTTCTAGGTTTTCACCACTTAAATTTTATTACAATTTTTTAATTTTTTACTTCTTTTTTTTTTTTTTAGGACTTTTTCTATTTTTTTTGAATTTTTTCTACCTTGGCGCCTGTTTCCAGGTTTTCACCAAGGCACTTTTTCTATTTTTTTGAATCTTTAAATTTTTTTGAATTTTTGGAATATATAATTTTTTTTGGAGATACATCAAAGCGCCTATAGCTAGGTTTTCACTAAGATGATATTTTTTTAGGACATTTTCTCTGATTTTTAGAATTTTTGACAATATATCACTTTTTTGAATTTTTTCAGGATCATTAATTATGTACAAATGGATGCCCCCAGACAGAATGGGAATCAAACTCCCAAGCAAGATCACATCACACAGTCCTAATGTTTTAGCAAGGTGGAGGAAAAGAGGGATTAGCAAGCTGGTGCAAGAGATCGAATACAGGAGAATGAAGGAGAATGAAGGTAAGAAATCCTCAAAGGCAAACTCCTCAAGAGTACTTGAGCTAGGGAAAAAGAAACATCATGTAAAACATATTTAGAAAAGAATGAAAGGCTAGCATAGGATAAGTCACAAAAGCATAATGCAAGAGAAGGAAAGGATGCAGTCCAAAGGAGTAGACATGTCCAGAGGCTTCATAGCACCGTGTTTTACTCTTTTTTTTTTTCTTAAGATAGTTCACAAGATAGCCCAAATCTTTGTGTATAGATCAACATTGTCAAGATCAAAGAGAGAATACAGAATGGATGAAAGATGTAGAAGAACTACGCATGATGCCTGATTGCTAGGTTTTCATCATGGTACTTATCCAAGGAACCACAAGGGAGTGGTTTTCACCATAGGATGAAATTTTTTCTCTTTAATTTTTTTAGTTTTTTAGTTTTTTATTTTTATTTTTTAATTTTTTTTTAATTTTTTAATTTTTTTAATTTTTTGGAAGAAGGCAAGATTTTTAGATAATGCTCCTTGAAAGGATAAACCATGATATTCCAAGGAGCCAAAATGATATGCTCAAAGATGCCGATATGGAAATGAAGATGAAAAGGAAAAATGGAGGATAAGATTTTATACAAAGTGAGTGAGGTTGGAAGATAGGAGGAATAGGAAAATGAGGAAAAAGAGTAGAAGGTAGAGGGATAGTGAATGGAAGGATTGTGAAAGGGTAGACAAAAAGGAAGGCAAGATCAACGTCAATACACACCTTGAAGGGTGGCGAGAGGATGGAGGAAATGTGAATGAAGGAATACGTGAAGGAATATGGTGAATGGATAATAGAGGTTGCGGTTTAGGTGCATGGAATGAAAGAATGTTTTTGGAAGAAGATGAAGTGGAAGTCTTTGGAAGCTTGAATGTCAACTTCACTTGTTTCTCAACATGAGACTCTTTCAAGAGAGACTTTGGAATCCATATAGTCATAGGCTTTTCATTTCTTTTTGACGACTTAGAGAGAATATCTTCAATGATGGATTTTGGAACCCATACTTGTCTTGTAGTTTTCTTCTTAGATATTTGTTTTGAATTTATGCCCCCATGTCAATTAGAGGAGAAATGGTGATCTTATTTTTTAGATGGATTCTTGTATTGCTTCTTTTTCTTGTATTGAACATTCAAGTTTCTTCCAAAAGACTTGGGACTTGTGGAGGAAGAAGAAGAATATGACTGGTTTAGATGGGTGGATGGATGAAAAGGATTCAAGGGTATGCATCTATTTTGATCTTGAGGAAATATAGGAGATGGAGGGACATAAGGACCCAAGATGGATGATGAATTAGGAGGGTTAGGAGGGGAAAGTGAAGGGACATAAGGACCCAAGATGGAAGGAAAATGTGAAGCCCTTAGTATTGGTGGAGGAGGTCCAAGGATGGATGTGGAAGACACGAAAGGATAATCAATAAGCTCATCGGCATGTATATGCCAACCAAGGACATCAACATATTTAGAGTGAGCATTAGGATTTTCAATAAGATTGTGAACATCTTGAATAGGAGCACCTTCTTTTATAGGATTGTTTAAAACTTGGAAAGACTTAGGAAGAGTAGAAAGTGGAAGCGAACATGGAGTGGTAGAACAGGAAGATGGAAGACTTTGATCTTGACAAGGATATTTGGATAGCATAAGAACATAATTTTTCTCTTCATTTTCAATAGGCTCAACATTGGGAGTAACAACACTATTTTTAATAACTTTAATGGAAGTATCATCTTTGGAAAGCGCAAGTGTTGTAAGGTTATTTTGATTGTCAATAAGCTCAATGGTGTAAGTAGTGACTTGATCTTGCTTAGGAGAAGACTTAAGACATGGTAGAATGAATGAGAAAGGGTGTAAGGGATCAAAATAACCATGAAACAGATAAGAGTCATCATAAAGAGGATTGGAATACATGGAAATTTCTTGATCTTGATCTTTCTTTATGTTCCTTTCTTTATCATTTTTAGAGTTCTCTTGACATGGATCCACTTCTAAGAAAAAGGAATCATGTTGGAATTGTATGGGAGACTTGGGAAGAGATGGGGAAGGATTAGTTGAAGTAGGCATTATAGCATATGAAGGCTTAGGCTCTTTAGGTTTAACATTAGCGAAAGTATTTGCAGCCAAGTGAAGGTTAGCTTGAGTTTCTTTAAGAGGTAGCCCTTGAGGATAACTATAGGGAACTGCATGAAAAGCATTAGGAATTTTGTTGGATGAAGGATTTGTGGAAGATTTGGAAAATTACGAGATGTATGGATATTGGAAGAAGTAGAGGATGGAAGGGAAGCATTGCAAAACAATGGTTCATCATTAACATGATCTTTCCTGAGAGTGCAATATTTAATTTTAGCATGAGAATCCTTAGAGGAGAAACTCTTATGGAATTGACGTTTATAATTAGCGTGGAAATATTTCTCGTCCTTGAATGCATCATTAAAGTATTGTTCATAAAACTCATCAAAGTCTCTTTCAAAATCTGAATCATATGGATCAACATCACAATATCTCCACTCTGAACCCCCATCCCTAGTAAGCACGAGCACATGACGAGGAGGACTCTTAGGAATAGAGGTGTCATAAGTATGTCTATACATTTCATCATAATAGCCATCATCAGTATAGGCATCAAATTCATCAAAAGCATAATAGATAGGATCATCAAAGTCATCAAAGATGGGCATGTCATTCTTCATGGAAGAGGTATCACAAGGATTATCATGTTGCTCATTATGGTATGCATTTTGAAGAGAAGTATGACTCTTGGGAGAAGTAGAAGAAGAACGAGATTGTGAAGAAGAGGATTTGGATGGTGAAGAATGATGAAAAGACTTAGAAGATGAAAGATGTTTTGAAGAAGGAGATCATTGTGAAAAGATCATGCTTATGATTCTAGCAAAGGCGTCTAATTCATTTGCTTGTTTATATATCATTTTTTCCAATTTATCATCCATGAACTTTTTGGAAAAATAACACTCTTTGAATTGAGCAATAATTTCAAGATCATCTATCCTTAAGATAGGTTCTATAACAAGATACTTGAGATTCATGGTTCTAGAAAAGGATGAATCAAGAATAAATGAAAAAGAGATGAAATAGAAGAAGGTAGAATAGATAATAAGAGGAAAATAATCAAGAAAATGTGAAGATCTTAGGAAGAAGAGGAAGAAGCATGAAAGAAGAAGAGAAGAATGGAAATGGAAGACTAGGAAGACATGGGAGATGTGGAAGAAAGAAGTCAAAGAGTCATTTTAATAGAGTGAAAATTGATACCATTTAAGTTCATTTTGATATTGAGCAACATGTCATAACACTCTTTGGAGAGACCAATTGAAGTTTTCATAACTCGTGAACTCAGATTTGGCAGATGACAACAGACAGTAGCATAAGGCAATTTTGTGCAAGGAAATGTTGTCTCATGTGAGGATTTGTAGGATCACTTGACAGAATGCATAGAGCGGTGCGAGAAAACTCAGACTGGTGAAATAGGAAACATTAACTGGCAGCAAGGTTTGCGCGAGGATTTGCAGATGGCCGCGCAAATAAACGCAGCAAACGGTGCAAGAAAATAGTTTTATCGCATGAGGGAAGGACACAAAACTTAGTTTTTGTGTGATTTAAATAACCAACTAGGTACATTAATAGATTTTATCATGAATTAGGCACACAAGACAACAATCAGGGAGTTCAAGCAGTCAATGTCTTCAAACAATGAGCAAGGGACAAAGCAACCTTGCACATGAACATAGATAGTGTCATAGTAATTCTGCTCCATAAGAATGCTACTTGTGTATGTTCTCAAATTTTTTCCAATCACGCACATAGTCCTAGAAAATAAAAAGTTGGTTGCACTATGGTTCTTAGTAATGGCTTGACTCTGCAAATTTTTCAATCTCAAGTGGGTGAAATCAAATCCCAACACACCGAGGCTTTGACACAGTCTGAGAATTTAATGAATCAAGAGCTATTGAGGAGATTTGACAACCCACAAGAAACTACACCTGTGCAGATTTCTTTCACAATGACATTTATATAGCTGTTGTTGCTACCATGGTGAAAATTCCTATTACTACTTAAGGTTGCGTCCACATGGTTGACCCAATAAAGGGAGTGTCCACTATAGTTAACCCTCTCTAACAGGGAAGACTCACAATATGGACCACATGGAGACTTAGTTCAGATTCAAGGGTTCCAAGTTTCTGATTCTCCCAAAAGGGAAAAGAGCATAATCCTCTAGCTTCTTCCTAACCAAAACATAACAAACATGATTCATTGAGTCACTAATTTGAAATCACCTCATTCAAGATGCACACAACAACAAATGACACCAATCCCCCAAAGAGAGAAAGTATTGCCAAAAGTTGAAGCCCAAACCAAGTTGACCAATGAGGTAAAAACAAAATCCTTCCCTACCTACAAGGGGATCTATCATCAAGAAGAGCTTCGCATGTAAAACAAGTGAATGAAGCCCACTCTCTCAAGATCACCACAAATAGTATTCATAGGGCCTAATTACTATGTGAAACATGTATGCAAGAAAGAAAATCTAGGTCCATTTTTAGAGCACCAATTAGAAATGTGATCTATGAAAGTAAGAAACACTCAAGCTAGACACATGAGATGTTTATTTTATTTCCAAAATCCAAATGTTATAGAGATCAACAAAATACCTCAAATCGAATGCAACATGAATCATTTTGTTGTTTATCCAAGCAAGTCCAAATCAGCAACAGCAATAGCAAATCACAAATTACTAGAAACAATAAACATTAGTGGTTAACACAAAAAATTAGAGATATACCAATATAGAAATGAAAAATAGATCTCTAGTATGGAATCTTGCATGAATAAACACACAGAGATACATGAGAAAGTACACAGTGCCATGCGAGGAAACAAAAATCTCGCGCAAGAAAATGTACAGCCGCGCGACAGAATGCACAGGCAGGAGAAAAATGCAGATAACAACAAACCAGTCAGATCCTGACCTGATGCTGAATCTAACATGAGGAAGTACATAGAGCCGCATGAAGAAGTACACAGAACCACATGAGAAAAAACTAGATCTAGCAAAATCTCGTGCCAGAACCTGCAAAAGCTCGTGCAAAATTTCTCTGTAGACAAAAACAAGTACAAAAAAGATGAAAATTTCAAAAATCTAAAAATAAATTACTAAAAAAACTATGTGACAGAAAATGAATCTTCTGCCCCACGGTGGGCGCCAAAAATGTGTGATGAAAATGTGTCACACTTCTATGGGTCATTCCATCCAAGGTTGCTCAAGAATGAGGCCTCAAATATCAACTCATAGCTCTCTAGTCATGGAGTGCAAAGGT
>MU225084.1:2026753-2053511 GCA_018584345.1 Thuja plicata | reverse complement strand
TTAGTGCCTATGCAAGTACACCATGAAATGAGAGATTCAATGCATGAAAATGAGATCTACTCTATATGATAACAATGCATAAAAATAAATTAATCTAAATGATAACAATGCATGATTAATCTATGAAGGGAAATATGAAAATCTAATCAATGAAAATAAACATGAATCAAATCTACACGAATAGCCATGGATGCAAGAAGAAGAAGACAAGAAGAGAGACGTTGCAATATCCAAGCTCAAGTGCTCAAATCCTCTTCCAAAATTGCTCTCCAAACCTGTAGCATAACAATACTATAATTGTGGATGATCTCTAAATGAGAAGATGATCTCTAAATGAGAATGAGAGATTTCTTTATATAGGAAAGTGAACGATTGAGATTAAGAGGCAAAAAGAATTGATCAATGGTTGAGATTAACAGGCAAAAACCCACCACTTAGGAAGATGTGATAAAAAAGGGATTTTATTTACTTTTTCATCAAATAAAGTGCTTTAAGTTGGGATTTTTATTTATTTAATTAAAAGAGGGGTTTTCTTTATAATTAAATAAATTGGAAGAACTTTATTTATTTAAATGGGGGAAATTGAATTTAATTAAATAAGAGGAATTTTATTTAATTAAATGGGAGAAATTTAATTTAATTAAATAAGATAAATTTTATTCAATTAAAAGGGAGATTAAATCTTTTAATTAAATAAGATAAATTTTATTTAATTAAAAATAAAATTAAATCTTTTAATTAGATAAAAAATTATCAAACCTTAGGAAATATTGAAATAATTGAATTAATTACAATTTGATCAAAGAAATTGATTTGAATTGAAAATATTCCAAAGCATTGATTCAAAAATTTGATAAATGATAAAATGGGGCCCAAAGTCTAGGCGACAATTTTAGGGTGCATACAGTTGGGTCCAACGAACTCAAGAGTTTGTATCCTAAAGATCTAGATTTTGGCGAAGCTTGGAAAGCTTGTAGAGAACCTGTACTCTAGATAGAACCAAATGGTTGGATTTCATAATCCAAGATGATATGTTGTTCAGAGGTAGTGAGTTGTGCATTTCAAAGAGCTCCATGAGGGAGAATTTAATCAAAGAAAAGCATAGTGGAGGATTGGCTGGACATTTTGGGCGAGATAAAACCATTTCTCTGGTTAGTGAGAATTATTATTGGCCACAATTGCAACAAGATGTTAAGAAAATTGTACAAGGTTTTAGAGTATGTCAGATGGAAAAAGGAGTGAAGCATAATGCAGGGTTATATCAGCCATTACCTGTACCAGAGAAGAAATGGGAGGATATTAGTATGGATTTTGTTCTTGGCCTGCCAAGAACTCAGAGAGGGCATGAATCCATCTTTGTAGTGGTGGATAGGTTTTCAAAAATGACACATTTCATTCCTTGGAAGAATACTAATGATTTTTTTCATGTAGAAGAATTGTTTTTTAGGGAGGTGGTAAGACTACATGGCTTACCAAAGAGCATAGTTTCAGATTGAGACACCAAGTTTGTTGGTTACTTTTGGAGAACCTTGTGGAAAAAGTTGAAGATGTTCAGTTCATCACACCATTCGTAGATTGATGGATAGATAGAAGTTGTGAATAGGAGTTTGGGAAACTTGTTGAGATGCTTGGTTGGAGATAAACCAAAGGGATGGGATTTGGTTTTACCATAGACAAAATTTGCATATAATAATTCTATCAATAGGAGCATTGGTAAATCACTATTCCAGATAGTGCATGGAAGTATCCCAGAAATGAATCAGAATTAAGAAAGTTGGACAAAGGAGAGACAAGTAGCGCTGAAGCTGAATACTTTGCAAAACACTTGAAGAATTTGCATGACAAGGTGCAACATCATATTAATAAAATGAATACACAGTACAAGGCTATGGCTGACAAGAAAAGAAGACAAGGAATTTTAGGTGGGAGATGAAGTCATGGTTCTTTTGCAAAAGGAGAGATTTATAGTAGGAACATATAATAAGTTGAAGATGAAGAAGTTTAGAACATGCAAAATACTGAAGAAGCATGATTCAGGAAATGCTTATGATGTAGAGTTGCCCAGTGAACTAAATATTTCACCAGTATTTAACATTTCCAATTTGATAGAATATCATGAGGGAGGTGTTGAGGATCAGATCATGGTAGCACAGTGGAATATTCTAGTAAATACTTTAGCTACAGAGGAGATTGGAGAAATTTTGGATAGTCATGTTGGTAGAAGCACAAGGAATAGGACATATGAAGAATATTTGGTCAAATGGAAAAGATGACCTATAGAAGATTCATCATGGCTATTAAGGGAGGAGTTTAAACATCTTGGTTTTCCTTTTCCCACATGAGACGTGACAGGGTCATTTCTCAAATTACCCCAGGTGTCTGATGCAGGAGCATCCTGGGTGTAAGAGCAATCTTGCATCACCCAAAGATATTTTCTGGTTTCTTTTCAATAAGGGCTATTTTGTGCAGAGTTACTATTTCTGGAAATTTACTATTTTTAGTAAGTTTTCTGTTTGAGCTTAGAATGTTCTATTTTCTTCCCTGGAGGTTCACTTTGATTGTATCAGCCTACCAATAAAGTTTCATTGGTAGATCAAATCTAGTCTTGTAGATATTAGATATTTTCGGTATTGGTAGCAGGGTACAAAAACTTTGAACTCATTTTTGAAGGGTTTAGAGGCTCCAAATGAGGTCAAAACCTTGGAAAAATAGGTAATCCCAAGTCAAGCATTGTAGAGCACTTTGTGGCATTTCTAAGATGGGGTTACAGCGGCCCACCGGATCAATAGTTGATGAGTTATGGTCTCTGAAAGTTGCGCTACCTGAACTTGAAAATATAAAGTTACTTCAAAATTTCTTTTTGGGTTCTGAAGTTGTTTGGGCCTAATCTAATGTAATAAGATTGAATAATAATATCTTAGGGTTGGTCGGCTTCAAAATTTAGGATTTGATTTCTAGAGTCTTCTTGGGTGGTTAAAATTGGCTATATATTGAAGGCCCGTAGGGTTGTCTAGGGCAGTTTGGGGTTATGCAGCTAGTTGCTCTGGCTTGCAAATTATTGTAATAAAATGCCCATGTGGCTATGCATGTTGCAGTTTTGAAGGTGCATGTTATATTCCAGAATATTTTAATTTTATTTCATTGTGGATTATATAAAGCTCATTCCTGTTTTAGCAAATCTTGTTATTCTCGATTTTACTGTGTGTTTGTGTTAATAAGTGGAGCACCCTTCATCAAGTGGTATCAAAGCTGGATTTCCTGAGCGTGTAGACAAATCACCAACTATGAGGTAGTTTGCACTAGGATTGTGGTTGTGGGTTTGCATGATAAGAGCCAAAATACCTCCACAAAGAAACCATGGTGGGAGAGTTGCAGGTGTGACAGAAGAGGGTTTTAGAGTCCTCTAGAGATAGGTGCAAGAATTGCAAGAGGAGCTGTGCAGAGGAATGAATATTGCATTTAGAGATGAAAGTGACAAGGAATCCAAAGAGGAAGGACAAGGTGACCAGGAAGCACCAGAAGCACTTAGAAATCCTGAATAGGATAGGCTTTTGAAGGCCATTTCCAAGATTGGAAACAAACCCGAGATTAAAGTTCCCACATTTTTGGGAAATATTAACCTAGAGGAGTTGATCAACTAGATCAATGATATAGAAGAATATTTTGAATATGATGATTTCAAAGATGTAGATCAGGTCAAATTTGTGAAGGCCAAACTAAAGGGCCATGCAAAAATTTGGTGGTAGGAGATTCAGTTGGAGAGGAATATAAGAGGAAAGGAGAAAATTACAAGATGGGACCAAATGGTGGAGAAGTTGAAGAGGAAGTTCATTCCTGTTGATTATGAGCTTGATTTGTTGAGAAAAATGCAAGGGTTGAAACAAGCGGGAAAATCTGTGCAGGAGTATACTAAAGAGTTCTACCAAGTCCTCATTACAATAGGTCATGCAGAACCTGAGAAGGAAAAAGTTGCCCGTTATCTTTATGGATTGAGGTGAAGTATTCAAGATGAGTTGAGTCTGGTTAGAATGAATAGTATTGAAGAGGCGTACGAGTTTTCCCTAAGGGTGGAAGAGAAGCTGAACAAATTTTTTTAAAGAAAGCAAGGTGGAAGAGGTCGTGGTGGAAGGTCCAATGAACGGTCTTATGGAGGCCAAAATGAAGATCAGAAAAAGAATGATGAGTCATGTAGCAGTCAAAATCTGAGGGGAAATAATTACAATCACTTTCATGATCAAAATATTGGGGATCAGAGAGGAAGAGGAAGAGGGCAAGGACCAGGAATAGGAGGTTTTTGTGGGACATGTTTTCATTGTGGAGAAGAAGGAAACCAAGCCTATGAATGCCCACAATGTCAAGGAAGGATGAATAGGAAGAATGAAGGCCATGCATGAGTTGCGCATGCAAATGAAGAAGCTCAGTCAGAAAACTCAGATGATGCTGAGAGAGGAGACACCCTAATTGTTAGGAGGATCCTGATAAATGAAGAGAAGAGCTCAGATTAGAGGAAGAGCCTATTTCACACTAGATGCAAGTGCAAGGATAAGTGTTGTGATGTGATTATTGATGGTGGAAGCACCGATAACCTAGTATTAGAAGAAATGGTCACAAATTTGAAGCTGAAAAGGGAAAAGCACCCACATCCATACATAATTTCCTGGGTGCAGGATGACCACAAGGTCCTGGTCAATGAGCAGTGCTTAGTAAAGTTCAAGATTGGAAGTTACCGAGATGTGGTAATTTGTGATATCATCCCCATGGATGCATGTCATTTATTGCTGGGAAGGCCTTGGCAGTTTGACAGGTGTGCCATACATGATGGACATGCTAATACTTATTCTTTGACAAAGGATGGAGTTTGACACAAGCTAAAGCCATTGGAGGAAATAGGAGAAAAGGTATGTAGTAGTGCCATAGTGCCAGAATATGTTTAGTTGATGTAAGAAATTTATTAGAAGGTACGAGGCATGAGCATATTGTTGGAGATTTACCTCTGGAAGCCAATTGATTGTATGTTTGTCATTGATGACAACATATAATATACATAAGTGTTTTATATGTACTTATCAGAATGATGATATCTATCCTTGTGTGGTTATATTCATGTTGTAGACATGTTTCTTATGTTTTGTTCATACATGCAGACTCAGATATGGAGTTTCAGTTATGTTGTTTAAATCTGTTATGTGGTAGTTACAATTTTTGGAGTTTGTCTATACAGAGCCAACGTATTGCATTGGTTCTTGAGTTGCGCCTATCTTTGGGATATGTGTGTGTATATTCAAGTTAAGTTATGAGTCGATGATAGTTATCTAAAGGTGCCAGATGTGTTTCAACAATATTTCAAAGTTAGAGTTAATTTGGTGAGGCCGTCTTAGTGAAGCGTCACGTCTATTCAGTTTATATTGCATAGTTGTAATTATGCTTGCATGGTTAGTTAAGACAAGAAGGATGTTATGAAGAGTTGTCTAATAGGTCCCTTGATCTTACTTTGAGGAAGATACTTATAGCAAGTCATTTGTGGAATGCTAAGTGTGAATGATAAGAAAAGATATAGGAAAAGTACAGAGTGAATATCAGTTGAGTTTCATTCATCAAGGATCCATGTGAAGAAGAAGTGAAAGATTACAATAAACTGGAACTAATCAAGATAGTAGGCCTACTCTATAGTTCATCATCAGATATAGTGCATATCTGTTCTACAGAAGGTTTTAGCCTTCACCATTAAAGCAGTTAGCATTTGGACAGTGAGTCCTCACCCTTAACTGGGTTATTTGTATAAGACTCCTAACAGGGTCAGACTCTTAACCAAGTCACTATACTTATTACATTGTAAATAACAACTCCTAACAGGGTTGCAAGATCTTCTAATAGGGATTATTATAAACAAGTATATTTCATTGTGGGTGTTAATTCCCATCGGGGTTTTTACCATTTGGTTTCCTCGTAACAAAATTGTGGTGTTGTCTATTGTGCTATTTGAATGTGCATTTACTTTATTGTATTTTGGAGTTATTAAAGGAAAATAATTAAATTAGCTGATAATTGATTCACCCCCCCTCTTAGTTATCCTTTGGGACTATTATAACAATTGGTATCAGAGCCAAGTTCCTTGAGGAAGAAGCCTAACAACTTAAGGTTGATCAGATGACATACTTTAGAAAAGAGAGTCCTAAGTTCGATGGAGAAAATTATCTAGATTGGAAGAAAAAAATGATAACACATCTACAGTGTGTTGGTTTTGACATCTTTGAGATAGCCACACAAGAAGTTTTTATTCCCTCTCTAAAAGACCTATCAAGAGATGATGCTACTAGTAAACAAAAGGATACATTCACAACTAATGCAGTTGCTAAAGAAGCCTTTATAAGTGCACTATCTGACTGTGAATTTTTTCAGAAAGAAAGTGGAAAAGGCTTACACAATATGAAAGTATTTAGAAGACATGTTTGAAGGAGATGTTAAAGCAAAGAATGCTCACATGAAGACATGGAAAAAGAAATACAACAGTCTTGAGATGTTACCTGAAGAGAACATTAGAGGATAAATGAAGCAGTTTCTAGAATCAAAAACAATGGTGGAGAAATATCAGAAGAAGATATAATGGACAAGTTGTTGACTACTTTAACATCAGACTATGAGAACAAGATCAATATTCTAGAGGAAACCATGCATTTTTCACAAGACTTCAAGAGAGAGACTTTGATCAGTAAAATCTCTGCATTTGAGATATCAAGATTGAAGACTGAACCTAAAAGTGAAACAACCTTCAAAGCTTTAGTCCATGGTAAGAAATCTCACATCTCTATCAATAATGAGAAAGAAGAAGTTGATGAAGAACTAGAATAAATCATAGCCATGATTTCTAAAAGAGAAAAGAAAGGCAAAGGGAAATATGAAGGACAACTTCCATTCAAATGTTTTTCATGCAACAAGATCGGTCATTTTGCATCCAAGTGTCCCACAAGAGTAAAGAAATTCAGATATGATTATAAACCTAAATACAGGAAGGAATGCTATCATGCTATATAAGGTGTAACTGATGAAGATTTATAAGGTGTAATTGATGAAGATTCAGGAGAAGATGAAATTGGATTTGTTTCCCTTAAAGACATGGAAAAATTGCTTATGGACATTGAAGAAGAAAAGCAAACACAAGAGTTAGCCCTAATTTCCAAAGCAGACATTAGAACTGATTGGATCATTGACAGTGGATTCTCTCATCACATGACAGGTGATAAAGATATATTTGTTCATCTAGACAAGTACAAAGGTGGTATGGTTAGATTTGGAGATAAAACTCCTAAACCTATCATAGGCAGAGGATCCATCACCCTAGATGGAAAGAACAAGACATGATGTTCTCTATGTTGATGGATTACATCACAATTTACTAAGTGTTGGACAACTACTTGACAAAGGTTATCTTTTGGAATTCAAAGACAAAAAATGCATTATTAGCAACAAAGAAGGAGATATGATTGCATCAGGCTTGAAGACAAAAGGTAATGTTTTTCATCTTAATTCAGATGTAAGTTGTTTTGTTGCAAAAAAGGATGACAGTTGGTTATGGCACAAAAGACTCTATCATATCAATTTTGATAATATAGTAAAGATAAGCAATGTCAAGGAAGTTAGAGATCTTCCAAGTATTGCAAGAACATTTGACACAATGTGCAGGGAATGTGTTATGGGAAAGCATGTAAGGAGCTCTTTCAGAAGCAAGCAGAACTTAGTAGAAAACAAGTTAGACCTAGTGCATACAGATTTATGTGGTCCTACTCAAACCAGATCATATTATGGAGAAAGGTATTTTATTTTGTTTGTTGATGATTTTTCAAGGATGATGTGGGTTTCATTCTTAAAGAAGAAGTCTAATGCCATTGAGAAGTTCAAAATATTCAAAGCCAAAGTGGAGAATGAATCTGGATTAAAACTAAAGCGTTCGAGATCAGATAGAGGAGGAGAATTCACCTCTGATAAATTTTATGAATACTATGAAGAACATGGAATTAAAAGATAGTTGAGTGCACCCAAAACCCCACAGCAGAATGAGATAGCAGAAAAAAAGGAACAAGATCATACTTGATACAATGCACACTATGATGATTGAAGGAAAAGTTGCACAAACATATTAGAGAGATGCAGTCAATACAATAGTCTATACTATCAATAGAACACAACTAAGGTCAGGCATGGATAAGACACCTTAAGAACTTTGGTTTTGTAATGTACCTATAGTAAAATACTTTAGAATATTTGGCAGCAAGTGCTACATCAAGAGATATGATGGTGTTGGTAAGTTTGATGCTAGAATCAATGAAGGTATTTTCCTTGGTTACTACTAAAATAAAAGCATACAGATGCTTTAATTTGAGATTAAAGAAGATAATTGAAATTACTCATGTAAAGATTGATGAGAAGTTCATGGTTCAAGAAAGGTAATATGAATATGCACCTATGATTGAGGATGAACCCAAGACTAGCAGTAAAGACACTGTTATTGAAAAAATGTTTGATTGCATTGATGTTTCATGTAATGAACCTGAATCAAGAAAAGAAGTATCACAGATTATAGATGAGGATGTTACACCAAAAGTTTCAAAGTTCACATCTAGGTATCATTCAAAAGATGATATCATTGGAGATTAGAGCAGCAGTGTTTTGACTACATCAAAAGAAAAAAGGTTAAAAGTGGATGAAGAGGTATGTTTACTTTCACAGATTGAACCTTTAAATGTTGAAGATGCTTGCAAGGATTATGACTGGAAGAAAGCAATGGAAGAAGAATTAGATCAAATAATAAAAAATGATACATGGGAATTGGTCCCTAGACCTAGTGACAAAAATGTGATTGGAACAAAGTGGGTATTCAGGAACAAGATGAATGAAGATGGTACAGTGGTCAGAAACAAAGAAAGACTAGTGTGTAAAGGATATGCATAGAGGGAAGGGATAGATTACACTAACACATTTTCCCCTGTGAGTAGACTAGAAGCCATAAAGTTATTCTTGGCTTATGCAACATTCAAGGATTTTAAAGTATATCAAATGGATGTCAAATCAGATTTTCTGAATGGTGACTTGAAGGAAGAAGTCTACATAGAACAGCCTGAAGGATTTAATCTATTAGATAATCCAAACATGGTATGCAGATTGAAGAAAGCACTCTATGGACTTAAATAGGCCCTAAGAACTTGGTATGAGAGACTAGATGGTTATCTTATTAAGATTAGATTTAATAAAGAAGTAGTAGATTGTAACCTATTGATAAGAGAGACACCTGATGGACTACTACTTGTTGCCATATTTGTTGATGACATTATCTTTGGAGGTAATGACAAGCTTAGTGCAGAATTTGCAAAAGAAATGCAGAATGAATTTGAAATGAGCATGATTGGTCCTATAAAATAGTTTTTGGGATTGAATGTAAAATAGACAGATAAAGTAATATTCATAAATCAGTCCAAATATGTGAGGGAAATATTGAAGACTTTCAAGATGGAAGACTGTAAGCCAGTATGCACTCCTATGATAATAGGAAGCAAGCTTTCTAAAGAAGATGATTCCGCAAGAGTTGACAAGACATTATATAAGTCTATGATTGGAAAAATTATATATCTTACTCAATCTAGACCAGACATATCTAATGTAGTTGGAATTGTTGGAAGATTTGGAGCTGAACCAAAACATAATCAACTAATAGAAATAAAGAGAATATTCATATATCTAAAGGGAACTATAGACTATGGTTTATGGTATCCTAAATCAGAGAATGTACAACTTCATGTGTATACAAATGCAGATTGGACAGGTTGTCTTGATGACAGGAAGAGTACTTCTAGAGGAGCACTATTTCTTAGAGATAGGTTGGTTTCTTGGATAAGCAAGAAGAAAAATTGTATCTCTCAGACGACAGCAGAAGCTGAATATGTTGTAGCAGCATTGAAATGTTCAACAATGGTTTGGATTGAGTAGATGGTTATAGATTTTGGTATACAGGTTGACTATCCTATTATTATTCACTGTGGTAACACCAGTACTATCAACATGTCCAAGAACCTTGTGATGCAGACAAAGAAAAAGCACATTGAGATTAAATACCATTTTCTTAGAGAAAAAGTTACAGATAATGAAGTAAAATTAGACTATGTGAGCACCAAAGAATAGTTGGAAGATATTTTCACAAAGCCTTTATCAAAAGATACTTTTGAGTATCTCAGGGAGAAGTTGGGATTAATTCCCTCTCCTAAGTCTGATTAGATAAAGCAACAAGAACATCAGTCATTAAGTGACTGATGAATGGTTGACTACTCTACTTTTGGAGTAGTACCTGTGCTTAATTGTTTATGGCACCCTTTGCCATTGATGTCAAAGGGGGAGTATATAGTAAGGGGGAGCATATACTCTGGGGGAGTATAAACATAGACAGAGGAGCTACAAAAATATAGAGGAATCTTTGATGAGGATATTGAGAATATTGTAAAAAGAAAGAAGACACCATGTGCTGAAGATGTTTTTAATATCATATGTTGCCATCAATGTCAAAGGGGGAGATTGTTGGAGATTTACCTCTGACAGCCAGTTGATTATATGTTTGTGATTAATGAAAACATATAATATATAATAGTGTTTTGTATATACTTATCATAATGATGATATCTATCCTTGCAGGGTTATATTCATGTTTTATACATGTTGTTTATGTTTTGTTCATACACGCAGACTCAGATACGGAGTTTCAGTTATGTTGTGTAAAACTATTATGTGGCAGTTACAGTTTCTAGAGTTTGTCAGTATAGAGCTGACATATTGCATTGGTCCTTGAGTTGCACCTATCTTTGAGATATGTGTGTGTATATTCAAGTTAAGTTATGAGTTGATGATATTTATTTAAAGGCGCCAAACATGTTTCAACAAGATTGCAAAGTTAGAGTTAATTTGGTGAGGCCGACTTAGTGAAGCATCATGTCTATTCAGTTTATATTGTGCGGTTGTAATTATTCTTACATGGTTAGTTAAGCCAACAAGGATGTTAAAAAGAGTTATCTAACATGTCCCTTGATCTTACTTTGAGGAAGATACTTATAGAAAGTCATTTGTGGAATGCTAAATGTGAATGATAAGAAAAGATACAGGAAAAGTACAGAGCGAATATCAGTTGAGTTGCATTCATCAAGGATATATGTGAAGAAGAAGTGAAAGATTACGATACATTGGAACTGATCAAGACATCAAGTCTACTCTATAGCTCATAATCAAATATAGTGCACATTTGTTCTACAGAAGGTTGTAGACTTCACCATTAGAGCAGTGAGCTTTTGGACAGTGAGTCCTCACCTTTAATTGGGTTATTTGTAAAAGACTCCTAATAGGGTCATACCCTTAACCAGGTCACTATACTTATTATATTGTAAATAAAAACTCCTAACAGGGTTGCAAGATCTTCTAACATGGATTATTATAAAGAAGTATAGTTCATTGTGGGTGTTAATTCCCACTGGTGTTTTTACCATTTGGTTTTCTCGTAACCAAATTGTGGTGTTGTCTATTGTGTTATCTGAATGTGCATTTACCTTATTGTATTTTGGAGTTATTAAAGGAAAAGAATTAAATTAGCTGATAACTGATTCACTCCCCCCCTCTTAGTTATCCTTTGGGACTATTCTAACACATATGTGTTTTTCCCTAATTCCAAAAGTGGGCAAAGAAGAAGTAGAAGATGTACCTGTAGAAGTTGCAGACTTGTTGGAGGAGTTTTAGGATATTGTTTCTGATAATATACCTGATGGATTACCACCAGTGCAAAAGATCAGCCATCAGATGGACTTGATCCTAGGGGCCAGTTTTCCAAACAAGGCAGCCCATAGGATGACTCCAGCAGAGAGTGAAGAATTGAATAGACAAGTGCATGAGTTGTTGCAGAAGGGATTGATCTAAGAGAGCTTGAGTCCATGTGCTGTACCAGCGGTATTAGCACCAAAGAAAAATGGAGAATGGAGGATGTGTACAGATTCTTGAGCTATCAATAAGATCACTATCAAGTATAGATTTCTCTAGCTAAGAATGGATGATATTATGGATTGTTTGAGTGGAGCTAAGTATTTCACAAAGATAGATCTAGAGAGTGGATATCACCAAATCAGGATCAGAGAAGGAGATCAATGGAAGATAGCCTTCAAGACAAAGGAGGGCTTGTATGAGTGGTTAGTCATGCCTTTTGGGCTAACCAATGCACTGAGCACATTCATGCGGCTCATGAAAGAAGTAATGAAATAATTTTTGGGTAAGTTTCTTATTGTTTAGCTGGATGATATTTTGATTTTCAGTATGACATTGGAAGAACATATGATACATATTCGTAAGGTGTTTGAGAGGTTAAGGGAAGAGAAGTTGTTGATTAATCTAAATAAGTGTAGTTTTGTGAAGAAGGAGTTAGTGTATATGGGTTTCGTAGTCTCAGCAGAAGGTCTAAAAATGGACCTAGAGTAGGTGTAGGCTATCCTTGAATGGCCTACCCCAAGGAATGCTACTGAGGTAAGATATTTTCATGGTTTGGATAGCTTTTACAGAAATTTTATTCAAAGTTTCAGTAATATTTGTGGACCCTTGATTGAAACAATGAGAGGGGATAGGAAAGAGTTTAAGTGGATTGTAGGGGTAGATAAGGGTTTTGTTTATGATCAGGAATTCTATGCTATAGTTCAGGGATTGAGGAAGTGGAGACATTATCTTTTTCCAAAGGAGTTTGTTTTATTTACTGATCATCAAGATTTGTAATATTTGAATAGTCAAGGAAAGTTGAATCAAAGGCATTTGAAATGGGTTGAGTTTTTGCAGAGTTATATTTTTGTTTTGAAGCACAGGAGTGGGAAGTCTAATAGGGTTGCAGATGCCCTTAGCAAAAGACTAATTTTGCTAACAGAGTTGCAGATTGAGGTTGTTGGGTTCAAGGAACTCAAGAGTTTGTATCCTGAAGATCCAAATTTTGGCAAAGCTTGGAAATCTTGTAGAGAACATGTACCTCTGGATAAAACCAAATGGTTGGATTTCATAATCTAGGATGATATTTTGTTCAGAGGTAGTCAATTTTTCAATCCAAAGAGCTCCATGAGGGAGAATTTAATCAAAGAAAACCATAGTGGAGGATTGGCTGGACATTTTGGGTGAGATAAAACCATTTCTCTAGTTAGTGAGAATTATTATTGGCCATAGTTGTAGCAAGATGTTAAGAAATTTGTACAAGGTTCCAGAGTATGTTAGATGGAAAAAGTAGTGAAGTAGAATACAGGGTTATATCAGCTATTACCTGTACCAGAGAAACCATGGGAGGATATTAGTATGGACTTTGTTCTTGTCCTGTTGAGAACTTAGAGAGGGCATGATTCCTTCTTTGTAGTGGTGGATAGGTTTTCAAAAATGGCACATTTCATTCCTTGCAAGAAGACTAATGATGTTGTTCATGTAGCAGAATTATTTTTCAGGGAGGTGGTAAGACTAAATGGCTTACCAAAGAACATAGTTTTAGATCGAGACACCAAGTTTGTTGGTTACTTTTGGAGAACCTTGTGGAAAAAGTTGAAGACAAATTTGAAGTTCAGTTCAGAATACCATCCACAGATTGATGGAAAGACAAAAGTTATGAATAGGAGTTTGGGAAACTTGTTGAGATGCTTGGTTGGAGATAAAAAAAAGGGATGGGATTTGGTTTTACCACAGGTATAATTTGCATATAATAATTTTTTCATTAGGAGCACTGGTAAATCACCATTCCAGATAGTGTATGGAAGTAGTCCCAAAAATGCATCATAATTAAGAAAGTTGGACAAAGGAGAGACAAGTAGCGCTGAAGCTGAAGACTTTGCAGAACACTTGTAGAATTTGGATGAGGAGGTACGATAGCATATTAATAAAATGAACACACAGTACAAGCCTATGGCTGACAAGAAAAAAAGACATAAGAAATTTCAGGTGGGAGATGAAGTCATGGTTCATTTGCGAAAGGAGAGATTTCTAGTAGGAACATATAATAAGTTGAAGATGAAGAAGTTTGGAAAATGCAAAATAATGAAGAAGCATGATTCAAGAAATGCTTGTGATGTAGAGTTGCCCAGTGAACAAAGTATTTTACCAGTATTTAACATTTTGGATTTGACAAAATATCATGAGGGAGGTTTTGAGGATCAGAACATAGTAGCATAATGGAATATTCTAGCAACTACTTCAACTACAGAGGATATTGGAGACATTTAGGATAGTCGTGTTGGCATAAGCATAAGGAACAGGATATATGAAGAATATTTGGTCAAATGAAAATGATGACCAATAGAAGATTCATCATGGCTATCAAGGGAGCAGGTTAACCGTCTTGGTTTTCCTTTTCCCACTTGAGATGTGATAGGGTTGCTTCTCAAATTACCTTGGGTGTCTGATGAAAAAGCATCCTAGGTGTAAGAGCAATCTACATCACCCAAAAATATTTTCTGGTTTCTTTTCAATAAGGTCTATTTTGTGCAGAGTTACTATTTCTGGGAATTTACTATTTTTAGTAAGTTTTGTATTTGAGCTTAGAATGTTCTATTTTCTTCCATGGAGGTTCACTTTGATTTTATCATCCTTCTAGTAAAGTTTCATTTCTAGATCAAACCTAGTTTTGTAGATATTGGATATTTTTTGGTATTGGCAGCAGGGTACATAAAATTGGAACTCAATTTTGAAGGTTTAAGAGGCTCTGAATGGTTTTGAAACCTTGGCTGACTGGGCAAGGCCAACTCCAGCATTGTAGAGCACTTCATGGCATTTCTGAAATGGGGTTATGGTGACACACCAGATCAACGGTTGATGAGTCATGGTTTCCAGAAGTTGCACTACATGAACTTGAAAATATAAAGTTACTTCAAAATTTATTTTTGGGTTCTGAAGTTGTTTGGTCCTACTCTAATGTAATAAGAATGAATAATAATATCTTAGGATTGGTTGGATTCAAAATTTAGGGTTTGGTTTCAAGAGTCTTCTTGGGTGGTTAAAATTGGCTATATATTGAAGGCCTGTAAGGTTGTTTAGGGTAGTTTGGGGTTATGCAGTTGGTGGCTCTAGCTTGTAGATTATTGTAATAAAAAGCCCATGTGGCTATGCATGTTGTATTTTTGAAGGTGCATGTTACATTTTAGAATAATATAATTTCATTTCATGGTGGATAATAAAAATCTCATTCATGTCTTTCTAAGTCTTGTTATTCTTGATTTTGCTGTGTGTTTGTGTTAATAAGGGGAGCACCCTTCATCAAGTGGTATCAGAGTAGGATTTCCTAAGTGTGTAGATAGATCACAGACTGTGAGGTATTTTGCACCAGGACTGTGGTTGTGGGTTCGCGTGATAAGAGCCAAAATGTCTCCATAAAGAAACCATAGCGGGAGAGTTGCAGGTGTGATAGAAGAGGGTTTTAGAGTCCCAAGATTTAGTTGGAGAGGAATAGAAGAGGAAAGGAGAAAATCACAAGATGAGACCGAATGGTGGAGAAGTTGAAGAGGTAGTTCATTCCTATTGATTATGAGCTTGATCTAATGAGGAAAATGCAAGGGTTGAAACAAGCAGGAAAATCTATGCAAGAGTATACAGAAGAGTTCTATCAGGTCCTCATTAGAATAGGTCATGCAGAACTTGAGAAGGAAAAAGTTGCACATTATGTTTATGGATTGCGGCTAAGTATTTAGGATGTGTTGAGTCTGGTTAGAATGACCAATATTGAAGAGGCATACCAATTTTCCCTAAGGGTGGAAGAGAAGCTAAACAAAAAGTTTGAAAGAAAGCAAGGTGGAAAAGGTCATGGTGGAAGGTCCGGCGGACGGTCTTATGGAGGCTGAAATGAAGACCAGAAAAAGAATGATGAGTCAAGTAGTAGTCAAAATATGAGGGGAAATAATTACAATCACTCCCATGATCAAAATAATGGGGATCAGAGAGGAAGAGGGCAAGGACCAGGAAGAGGAGTTTTTCGTGGGACATGTTTTCATTGTGGAGAAGAAGGACACCGAGCCCATGAATTCCCATAGCATTAAGGAAGGATGGAGAGGAGGAATGAATGCCATGCATGAGTTGTGCATGAAAATGAAGAAGATCATTTAGAACACTTAGATGATGCCGAGAGAGGAGAAACACCAGTTGGCAGGAGGATCCAGATAAATTAAGAGAAGAGCTCAGATAAGACGAAGAGCCTATTTCGCACTAGATGCAAGTGCAAGGATAAGTGTTGTGATGTGATTATTGATGGTGGAAGAACCAATAACCTGGTATCAGAAGAAATGGTCAAAAAATTGAAGCTGAAAAGGGAAAAGCACCCATGTCCATAAAGAATTTCCTGCGCACAGGATGACCACAAGGTACTGGTCAATGAGTAGTGCTTAGTAAAATTCAAGATTGGAAGTTACTGAGATGAGGTACTTTGCGATATCATCCCCATGGATGCATGTCATTTTTTGCTAGGAAGGCCTTGGTAGTTTGACAGGCATGCCATACATGATAACCATGCTAATACTTATTCTTTGACAAAGGATGGAGTTTGACACAAGCTAAAGCCATTGAAGGAAATAGGAGAAAAGGTATGTAGTAATGCCAAAATATGTTTAGTTGATGGAAGAATGTTCTTAGAAGGTATGAGGCATGAGAATATGTGTTTTCCCCTAATTCCAAAACTGGGTAAAGAAGAAGTAGAAGATGTACCTGTATAAGTTGCAAAATTGTTGGAGGAGTTTTAGGATATTATTTCTGATAATGTACCTGATGGATTACCATCAGTGAGGAAGATTGGCCATCAGATGGACTTGATCCTAGGGGCTAGTTTACCAAACAAGGCTGCCCATAGGATGACTCTAGCAGAGAGTGATGAATTGAATAGACAAGTGCATGAGTTGTTGTAGAAGGGATTGATTCAAGAGAGATTGAGTCCATGTGCTGTACCAGCGGTATTAGCACCAAAGAGAAATGGAGAATGGAGGATGTGTACAGATTCTAAAGCTATCAATTAGATCACTATCAAGTATAGATTTCTCTTGCTAAGAATGGATGATATTATGGATTGTTTGAGTGGAGCTAAGTATTTCACAATGATAGATCTAAAGAGTGGATATCACCAAATCATTATTAGAGAAGGAGATGAATGGAAGACAACCTTCAAGAGAATGGAGGGATTGTATGAGTGGTTAGTCATGCCTTTTGGGCTAACCAATGCACTGAGCACATTCATGTGGCTCATGAATGAAGTACTAAAATAATTTCTAGGTAAGTTTGTCATTGTTTACCTAGATGATATTTTGATTTTCAGTAAGACATTGGAAGAACATTTGATGCATTTTTGTAAAGGGTTTGAGAGGTTTAGGGAAGAGAAATTTCTAATTAATCATAAGAAGTGTAGTTTTGTGAAGAAGGAGTTAGTGTATCTGGGATTTGTAGTCTCAGTAGAAGGTCTGAAAATGGACCTAGAGAAGGTGCAAGCTATCCTTGAATGGCCTACCCAAAGGAGTGCTACTGAGGTAAGATCTTTTCATGGTTTAGCTAGCTTTTACAGAAAGTTTATTCAAGGTTTCAGTAATATTTGTGGACCCTTGACTGAAACAATGAGAGGGAAAAGGAAAGAGTTTAAGTGGACTGTAGGGGCAGATAAGGATTTTGAATTATTGAAGAGAAAAGTTACAGAGCAACCTATTTAGCACTTTCAAATTTTAACAAGGTGTTTCAAGTAGACTGTGATGCTAGTGGTAATGCCATTGGCGCATTTTTGAGTTAGGAAGGTAAGCCCATTACTTATTTTAGTGAGAAGTTGAATGATGCCAAGAGAAAATATTCTGTTTATGATCAGGAGTTCTATGTTATAGTTTAGGCATTGAGAAAGTGGACACATTATCTTTTTCCAAAGGAGTTTATTTTATTTACTAATCATCAAGCTTTGCAATATAAATGGGTTGAGTTTTTGGAAAGTTATACTTTGGTTTTGAAGCACATTAGTGGGAAGTCTAATAGGGTTGTAGATGCCATTAGCAGAAGAATAATTTTGCTGACAGAGATGCAGATTGAGGTTGTTGGGTTCAAGGAACTCAAGAGTTTGTATCCTAAAGATCTAGATTTTGGCGAAGCTTGGAAATCTTGTAGACAACCTGTTACTCTGGATAGAACCAAATGGTTGGATTTCATAATCCAGGATGATATGTTGTTCAAAGGTAGTCACTGGTGCATGCCAAAGAGCTCCATGAGGGACAATTTAATCAAACAAAAGCATAGTGGAGGATTGGCTGGACATTTTGGGCGAGATAAAACCATTTCTCTGGTTAGTGAGAATTATTATTGGCCACTATTGCAGCAAGATGTTAATAAATTTGTGCAATGTTGCAGAGTATGTCAGATGGAAAAAGGAGTGAAGTAGAATATAGGGTTATATCAACCATTACCTTTACTATAGAAGCCATGGGAGGATAATAGTATGGAATTTGTTCTTGGCCTGTCGAGAACTCAGAGAGGGCATGATTCGATCTTTGTAGTGGTGGATAGGTTTTCAAAAATGACACATTTCTTTCCTTGCAAGAAATATAATGATGTTGTTCATGTAGAAGAATTGTTTTTTAGGGAGGTGGTAAGACTACATGGCTTACCAAATAGCATAGTTTCAAATCGAGACACCAAGTTTGTTGGTCACTCTTGGAGAAGCTTGTGGAAAAAGTTAAAGACAGACTTGAAGTTTAGTTTAGCACACCATCCATAGATTGATGGACAGACAGAAGTTGTGAATAGGAGTTTGGGAAAATTGTTGAGATGCTTGGTTGGAGATAAACCAAAGGGATGAAATTTGGTTTTATCAGAGGTAGAATTTGCATATAATAATTTTGTCAATAGGAGCACTAGTAAATCACCATTCTAGATAGTGTATGGAGGTAGTCCCAGAAATGCATCAGAATTAAGAAAGGTTGAAAAAGGAGAGACAAGTAACACTAAAGCTGAAGACTTTGTAGAACACTTGAAGAATTTGCATGAGAAGGTGCAACAACATATTAAAAAAATTAATACATAGTACAAGGCTATGGCTGACAAGAAAATAAGACATAAGGAATTTTAGGCGGGAGATGAAGTCATGGTTCATTTGCAAAAGGAGAGATTTCTATGTAGGAACATATAATAAGTTGAAGATGAAGAAGTTTGGACAATGCAAAATACTGAAGAAGCATGATTCAGGAAATGCTTATGATGTAGGGTTGCCCAGTGAACTAAATATTTCACTAGTATTTAACATTTCAGATTTGATAGAATATCATGAGGGAGGTGTTGAGGATAAGATCATGGTAGCACAATGGAATATTCTAGCAACTACTTCAGCTACAAAGGAGATTGGAGATGTTTTGGATAGTCATTTTGGTAGAAGCACAAGGAACATGACATATGAAGAATATTTGGTCAAATAGAAAGGATGACCTATAGAAGATTCATCATGGCTATCAAGGGATGAGGTTAATCATCTTGGTTTTCCTTTTCCCACCTGAGACGTGACAGGGTCACTTCTTAAATTACCCTGTGTGTCTCATGCAGGAGCATCCTGGGTGTAACAGCAATCTTGCATCACCCAAAAATATTTTCTAGTTTCTTTTCAATAACGGCTATTTTGTGCAGAGTTACTATTTCTAAAAATTTACTATTTTTAGTAATTTTTTCATTTGAGCTCAGAATGTTCTATTTTCTTCCTTGAAGGTTCACTTTGATTGTATCAACCTGCCAGTAAAGTTTCATTGCCAGATAAAATTTAGTTTTGTAGATATTGGATATTTTTGGTATTGCCAGCAGGGTACATAAACTTTAAACTCAGTTTTGAAGGCTCTAGAGGATCCGAATGAGGTTGAAACCTTGGCTAATTGGGAAAGCCCAAGTTAGGTGTTGTAGAGAACTTTGTTGCATTTTTGAAATGGGGTTATGGTGGCCAACTAGATCAACGGTTGATGAGTTATGGTCTCTAGAAGTTGTGCTACATGAACTTGAAAATATAAAGTTACTTCAAAATTTCTTTTTGGGTTCTGAAGTTGTATGGTCTTACTCTAATGTAATAAGAATGAATAATAATATCTTAGGGTTGGTCAGCATCAAACTTTAGGGTTTGATTTCTAGAGTCTTCTTGGGTGGTTAAAATTGGCTATATATTGAAGGCCCATAGGGTTGTCTAGCGCAGTTCTGGGTTATGTAGCTGGTGGCTCTGGCTTGCAGATTATTATAATAAAATTCCCATGTGGCTATGCATGTTGCATTTCTATAGGTGCATGTTATATTTAAGAATATTTTAATTTCATTTCATGGTGGATAATAGAAAGCTCATTCCTGTCTTTACAAATCTTGTTATTCTCAATTTTGCTGTGTTTGTGTTAACGAGGGGAGCACCCTTCATCAAGTGGTATCAGAGTAGGATTTCCTGAGTGTGTAGATAGATCACCGATTTTGAGGCAGTTTGCACTAGGACTATGGTTATGGTTTCGCATTATAAGAGCCAAAATGCCTCCATGAAGAAACCATTGTGGGAGAGTTCCCTGTGTGACAGAAGAGGGTTTTAGAGTCCTCCAGAGGCAAGTGCAAGCGTTGCAAGAGGAGCTGGGTAGAGGAATGAATATTGTGGTTAGAGATGAAAGTGATGAGGAATCTAAAGAGGAAGGACAAGGTGACTAGGAAGCACCAAAAGCACCTAGAAATACTTAAGAGTATAGGATTTTGAGGGCCATTCAAAAGATTGGAAAGAGACCCAAGATTGAAGTTCCCACATTTTTGGGAAATATTAACCCAGAGGAGTTGATTGACTAGATAAATGATCTAGAAGAATATTTTGAATATGAAGATGTTGAAGATCCAGATTGGGTCAAATTTGTGAAGGCCAAACTGAAGGGCAATGCGAAAATTTGGTGGTAGGAGATTCAGTTGGAGAGGAATAGAAGAGGAAAGGAGAGAATTACAAGATTAGACCAAATGGTGGAGAAGTTGAAGAGGCAGTTCATTCCTGTTGATTATGAGCTTGATCTGCTAAGGAAAATGCAAGGGTTGAAACAAGTGGGAAAATATGTGCAGGAGTATACAAAAGAGTTCTACTGGGTCCTCTTTAGAATAGGTCATGTAGAACCTAAAAAGGAAAAATTTTCCCGTTATCTTTATGGATTGTGGCCAAGTATTCAGGATGAGTTGAGTCTGGTTAGAATGACCATTATTAAAGAGGTGTACTAGTTTTCCCCAAGGGTGGAAGAGAAGTTGAGAAATTTTTTTGAAAGCAAGCAAGGTGGAAGAGGGTGTGGTGGAAGGTCCGGCGGACGGTCTTATGGAGGCCAAAATGAAGATTAGAAAAAGAACGATGAGTCAAGTAGCAGTAAAAATCTGAGGGGAAATAATTATAATCACTCCCATGATCAAAATAATGGGAATCAGAGAGGAAGAGGAAGAGGGCAAGGACTAGGAAGAGGAGGTTTTCATGGGACATGTTTTCATTGTGGAGAAGAAGGACACCAAGCCTATGAATGCCCACAACCTCAAGGAAGGTTGGATAGGAGGAATGAAGGCCATGCACGAGTTGTGCATGAAAATGAAGAAGCTCAGTCAGAATACTCAGACGATGCTGAGAGAGGAGAAACCCTAGTTGCTAGAAGGATCCTGATAAATCAAGAAAAGAGTTTAGATGAGAGGAAGAGCCTATTTTACACTAGATGCAAGTGCGAGGATAAGTGTTGTGATGTGATTATTGATGGTAGAAGCACCGATAACCTGGTATCAGAAGAAATGGTCACAAAGTTGAAGCTGAAAAGGGAAAAGCACCCACATCCATAAAGAATTTCCACGGTGTAGGATGACCACAAGGTCTTGGTCAATGAGCAGTGCTTAGTAGAGTTCAAGATTGGAAGTTATCGAGATGAGGTACTTTGTAATAGAATCCCCATGGATGCATGTCATTTGTTGTTGGGAAGGCCTTGGAAGTTGATAATGTACCTAATGGATTACCACTGGTGAGGAAGATCAACTATCAGATGGACTTGATTATAGGGGCTAGTTTTCCAAACAAGGCAGCCCATAGGAAAACTCTAGTAGAGAGTGAAGAGCTGAACAGACAAGTGCAAGAATTGTTGTAGAAGGGATAGGTCTAAGAGATCTTGAGTCCACGTTCTATACTAGTGGTATTAGCACCAAACAAAAATGGAGAATGGAGGATGTGTACAGATTCTTGAGCTATCAATAAGATGACTATCAAGTATAGATTTCCCTTGCCAAGAATGGATGATATTATTGATTGTTTGAGTGGAGCTGAGTATTTCACAAAGATAGATATAAAGAGTGGATATCACCAAATTAGGATTAGAGAAGGAGATGAATGGAAGAAAGCCTTCAAGACAAAGGAGGGATTGTATGAGTGGTTAGCCATGCCTCTTGGGCTAACCAATGCACTGAGCACATTCATGCAGCTCATGAATGAAGTACTGAAAGAATTTATGGGTAAGTTTGTTATTGTTTACCTAGATGATATTTTGATTTTTAGTAAGAAATTAGAAGAACATATGATGCATATTCATAAGGTGTTTGAGAGGTTAAGGGAAGAGAAGTTGCTGATTAATCTAAAGAAGTATAGTTTTGTGAAGAAGGAGTTAGTGTATCTAGAATTTGTAGTCTTAGTAGAAGGTCTAAAAATGGACCCAGAGAAGGTGCAAGCTATCCTTGAATGGCCTACCCCAAGGAGTGCTACTAAGTTAAGACCTTTTCATGGTTTGGCTAGCTTTTATACATAGTTTATTCAAGGTTTCAGTAATATTTGTGGACCCTTGACTAAAATAATGAGAGGAGATAAGAAAGAGTTTTAGTGAACCGTAGGGGCAAATAAGGGTTTTGAATTATTGAAGAGAAAAGTTACATAACAACCTATTTTAGCACTTCCAGATTTTAACAAGGTGTTTCAAGTAGACTGTGATGCTAGTGGTTATGCCATTGGCGTAGTTTTGAGTGAGGAAGGTAAACCCATTGCTTATTTTAGTGAGAAGTTGAACGATGCCAAGAGAAAATATTTTGTTTATGATCAGGAGTTCTATGCTATAGTTCAGGCATTAAGGAAGTGGATAAATTATCTTTTTCGAAAGGAGTTTGTTTTATTTAGTGATAATCAAGCTTTGCAATATTTGATAGTCAAGGAAAGTTGAATCAAAGGCATTTGAAATGGGTTGAGTTTTTGTAGAGTTATACTTTTTGTTTTGAAGCACAGGAGTGGGAAGTATAATAGGGTTGTAGATGCCCTTAGTAGAAGACTAATTTTGTTGACAGAGATGCAGATTGAGGTTGTTAGGTTCAAGGAACTCAAGAGTTTGTATCCTAAAGATAAAGATTTTGGCGAAGCTTGGAAAGCTTGTAGAGAACCTGTTACTCTGAATAGAACCAAATGGTTTGATTTCATAATCTAGGATGATATTTTGTTCACAGGTAGTTAGTTGTGAATTCCAAAGAGCTCCATGAGGGATAATTTAATCAAATAAAAGCATAGTGGAGGATTGGCTGGACATTTTGGGTGAGATAAACCCATTTCTCTGGTTAGTGAGAATTATTATTGGCCACAGTCGTAGCAAGATGTTAAAAAATTTGTACAAGGTTTTAGAGTATGTTAGATGGAAAAAGGAGTGAAGCAGAATACAAGGTTATATCATCCATTACCTGTACCAGAGAAGCCATGGGAGGATATTAGTATGGACTTTGTTCTTGGCCTGTCGAGAACTCAAAGAGGGCATGATTCCATCTTTGTAGTGGTGGATAGGTTTTCAAAAATGGCACATTTAATTCCTTGAATGAAGAGTAATGATGTTGTTCATGCAGTAGAATTGTTTTTTAGGGAGGTGGTAAGACTACATGGCTTACCAAAGAGCATAGTTTCAGATTGAGACACCAAGTTTGTTGGTTACTTTTGGATAACCTTGTGGAAAAAGTTGAAGATAGATTTGAAGTTCAATTCAGCACACCATCCACAGATTGATGGACAAACAGGAGTTGTGAATAGGATTTTTGGAAACTTCTTGAGATCCTTTGTTGGAGATAAACCAAAGGGATGGGATTTGGTTTTACCATAGGAAAAATTTTCATATAATAATTTGTCAGTAGGAGCACTGGTAAATCACCATTCCAGATAGTGTATGGAAGTAGTCCCAAAAATGCATTAGAATTAAGAAGGTTGGACAAAGGAGAGACAAGTAGCGCTAAATCTAAAGACTTTAGAGAACACTTGAAGAATTTGCATGAGGAGGTGCAACAACATATTATGAAAATGAATACATAGTACAAGGCTATTGGTGACAAGAAAAGAAGACATAAGGAATTTCAAGTGGGAGATGAAGTCATGGTTCATTTGGGAAAGGAGAGATTTCTAGGAGGAACATATAATAAGTTGAAGATGAAGAAGTTTGGACCATGTAAAATAATTTATGCTTATGATTTATAGCTGCCTAGTGAACTAAATATTTCACCAATATTTAACATTTTGGATTTGACATTATATCATGAGGGAGGTGTTGAGGATTAGATCAGGGTAGCATAGTGGAATATTCTAGAAACTAATTCAACTACAGAGGATATTGGAGACATTTTGGATAGTCGTGTTGGCATAATCACAAGGGACATGACATATGAAGAATATTTGGTCAAATAAAAAGGACGACCTATAGAAGATTCATCATGTCTATCAAGGGAGAAGGTTAACCATCTTAGTGTTCCTTTTCCCACTTGAGACATGACAGGGTCACTTCTCAAATTACCCTGGGTGTCTGATGCAGGAGCATCCTGGGTGTAAGAAAAATCTTGCATCACCCACAAATATTTTCTGGTTTCTTTTCCATAAGGGCTATTTTGTGTAGAGTTACTATTTCTGGAAGTTTACTATTTTTAGTAAGTTTTCCATTTGAGTTTAGAATGTTCTATTCTCTTCCATGGAGGTTCACTTTGATTGTATCAACCTACCAGTAAAGTGTCATTTCTAGATCAAATCTATTTTTGTAGATATTAGTTATTTTCAGTATTGGCAGCAAGGTACAGAAACTTTGAACTCAGTGTTGAAGGCTTTAGAGGCTCTGAATGGGGTGAAAACCTTGGATGAATGGGTGAGCCTGAGTCATGCATTATAGAGAACTTTGTGGCATTTCTAAAATGGGTTACAACAGCCCACTAGATCAATTGTTGATGAGTTATGGTCTCTGGAAGTTGCGCTACCTGAACTTGAAAATATAAAGTTACTTCAAAATTTCTTTTTGGGTTCCAAAGTTGTTTGGGCCTACTCTAATGTAATAAGTGTTAGCAATAACTGAGAGGGGAGGGGGGGGGGAGTAAATCAGTGGCTTCAAAAAATTATCTTTAAACTTAACCACCACTAAATAAAATTTAGATTATTAAGTCCCTATAAGATGCATGCCATGAAATACTAATAATGATTTAACTGTCTATCAGTTTCCCTTTTTTGACCTTATTCTGCTTGATTACCGATAAGAAATAAAAACTATTTATCGACACTCAGTAAATATGTAGAGTATACTGATCAATCCAGAAATGCATATGTGAAATGTAAAATAGTAAAGTAATAAACCATACACACATAACACATGGATTTTAACCTGGAAACCCTGTAAAGGGAAAAAACCACTTGGATCAGTATCCCAAATTTTCACTCTTCTAAAGTAAGGCCTGTTAGGATCCAACCCTATTAAAGGTTCCAAACATACTGTTAGGTGTGACCTTGTTAGAGGATTTTATAGATAGAGGTTGTCACTTAGTATTGGGCATCTATTTTCTACCATCCTTGAATTAGCCTCCTTCTTAGAATGTCAATAGGCTTTAGGAAAATCTTGCTAACATCCTTGAATCAACCTTCTTCTTAGACTGTCAATAGGTATCTGGAAATTCCAATGCTACTTTCATGAATCAAAATTTTTGGCACACCTTGGGATGTACCTCAATATATAGAAGACTATTAAGTCTTTCTCTGTTAAGAGACTTGATGCTTCAATGGTTAAACTAAAACACAATGACCTATTTCTAATGCAACTTGAATTATATATTTTCAAATCTATTTAAGTAGATTACCTCTCTGATCAATGTATCAATTTAATTCTTTGTGCTCCACACTTCCTTCTTTGTGATGCTGTCATTCACTATTCATCAGTGTCTATAGAATTCTTTAGCTTTGATTTAGCTCAATTGATCATGACTGAATGAAGTTATCCTTCATCAATTTCTCTTCAGCATCCTCTTATTCTTCACTCCCCTTTCATGTGATTATGGAAATGAATTAAGCTTGTCTCTTATATAGACATGATATTCACCATTTCTTGATTCTTGATTCTTGGTGTGAAAAACAATCCAACCAATCTGATTTAAAGCATAACTCCTGATTTATCTCATAATAATCTTTATGCCAACTGTACAAATTTTCTTTAAATCAATCACTTAACTTTGGTCAAATAAAACAATGAAAACAACCAATTAAGTCTATCTTTAGCTCTTTCCAGCTGAATATTTTGTCATTTTTTGAACTCTCTGTTCTTTTAGTCAACTCTGTAGTTAGTCATCAGTGACAACTGCCACTTTTGTTAGTGTGACTCCAATCAGTTTTGTGATCTCCGTCCATCGAGCATCATTGGATTTTACTCGTCTGGCAACTTTGATCTAAACTTGTCGGGCATCCTATGATTTTTCTTCGTCGGGCAACACTGTCTTCTGCTTGTTGGGTATCACTGTGACTTTG
>MU225084.1:1985768-2023681 GCA_018584345.1 Thuja plicata | reverse complement strand
TGTTCCTTCTCTCAGCAATCCCATTTTGCTGTGGTGTTCTTGGTGCAGAAACCTGTCTTTTTATACCATGCTCATTATAGAAATTAGTGAATTCATCTAATATAAATTCTCCTCCTCTATCTGATCTCAAAAATTTCAAATCCTTACCACTTTATTTTTCTACCATAGCCTTATACCATTTAAACATATTGAATGCTTCATATTTGTCTTTTAGAAACATAACTGTCATCATTCTAGAGTAATCATCAACAAAGAGAATAAAATATCTATCTCCATAATAGTTCTTTTTCCTCATAGGTCCACATAAATTAGTATGGACTAATTCTAGAATATCATCAGATGTATGGGTTGTACTTTTGAAACTAGACTTTTTCATTTTACCTTTTTAACAATTTTTGACATGATGTTGTCTGGCTTTGTCATTGTCGGTAAGCCTCTTACATTTCTTCTTCTACTTATCTTTATCATGCTATCAAAATTTACATGACACAATCTTTTGTGCCACAACCATATGTCTTTGTTTCTAGTCATTAAGCAAGTGGTGTTAGTATCATTCAAATAGAATAAGTTACCTTTAGTCTGTTCACTGGTACCAATCAGTTTTCCTAATTCATTGAAGATCTTTGCCTTCTTGTTCTAAACTACTACTCTGTGACCTAAATTATTTATCTAAGAAACACTCAATAGATTATAATTCAATCCTTTTACCCACTAAGCATTTTCACATTTAATTAGGTTATTCAACATTATAGTTCCTTTACCTTCAACCAGACAAGGTGTATCATTTCCCATTCTTACTGTACCGCCATTATAATACTCAAAAGTGTTAAAATTTTCTTTTTCACCGGTCATGTGGTGAGTGCATCCAATATCTATAATCCAGATGTCATTCTTGCTAACCTTAGATATGAGTGCAGTTTCTACATACCTTTCATCTTCATATGAATCATCCTTCATAGCTACAAATACCATCTCGATGTCTTCATTAGATTCAGTGTCAGTATCATCATCTTTGCAAGCAGCTAGGTAGCTAGCCTTCTTTCCTTTATCCTTGTAGTCCCTAGTGTCTCTTCTTTCTGATTGTTGGTAACCTCTATAATCTTTGTTATTACCTCTGTCATATTTCTTCTCAAAAGGTCTGTCATTACTTCTATCCTCTTTTCTTCTATTAGGAAATCTTGCAGCAAAGTGTCCAATCTCTTTACAATTAAAGCATACAAGTGGTAACTTTCCTTTGTATTTACCTTTGCCTCTCTGCACTCTTCTAGCCATAAGTGCTTATATTTCATCTAGATCTTCTTCTTCACTTTCACTTTCACTGTCTTTTCTAGATGAGTATCTATGATTGGATTTTCTTATTTTCATAGAAGACTTAAATGCAGACTCTAATTTTGATAAGACACTATTGTCAAAGTTATTCATTTCAAATGAAATAAGTCTACCAATTAAACTATCAAGAGTGACAGTGTTGTTTGCTACTACTCTCATTTATTGAAAGGCAGAAACTCTAATAGCATATATAGGTAATAAGGTTCTTAAGATTTCACTTACCACTGTCTCCTCTTCAAGTGTGCCTCCAACACCTCGTATAGCATTGACTACTTCTTTTATTCTTGTGCTATACTATGTGATGTTTTCTCCTTCTTTCATTCTGAGATCATCAAATTTTCCTCTTAGGCTTTGTGCCTTGGCTCTTAGAACATTTGTATCACCTCCATGTACAAGCTTCAGTTTGTCCCACATTTTCTTTCCAATTTTTCAATCCTTGACATCTTCAAATTCAACATCAGTGAGTGAAGAAGAAAGCTCTATAACCATGCAGTTATGCTCATTCTTCTCTCTTAATTGATCTACTGTCAAAGCTCCTATAGGAAACAGATATTCAGTATCTAGGAATTGAGTAAGATCATTACCAATACCTGATAAGTGGAGTCTTATTCTGCTTTTCTATGAAGAAAAGTTGTCTTTGTTCAACTTGGGCACATCTCATCTGTTCATCTTGTGATCCTGACTTAGGTCTTGAAACCTCTGTTCTAAGAACACAAGCTCTAATACCAATTATTAGTAATAATTGAGAGGGGGGGGTGAATCAGTGGCTTCAAAAACTTATATTTAAACTTAACCACCAATAAATAAACCTCATATTATTAAGTTCCTATAAGATGCATGCCATGAATTGCTAATAATGATTTAACTATCTGTCAGTTTTCCTTTTCTGACCTTATTCTCCTTGATTACCGATAAGCAGTAAAAACTATTTACTGACACTTAGTAAATATACAAAGTATACCAATCAATCCAGAAATGCATATGTGAAATGTACCCCTGTTAAGGGAAAAAACCACTAGGACCAGTACCCCAAATTTTCACTCTTCTAGAGTGAGCCCTATTAGGAGCCAACCCTATTAAAGGTTATAGACACACTGTTAGGTGTGACCTTGTTAGAGGATTTTATACATAGAGGTTGTCACTTAGTATCGGACATCTATTTTATACCATCCTTGAATCAACCTCTTTCTTAGACTGTCAATAGGCTTTAGACAAATCTTGCTACCATCCTTGAATTATCCTTCTTCTTAGACTGTCAATAGGTATCTAGAAAGTCCAACTCTACTTTCATGAATCAACCTTTTTGGCACTCGTTGGGATGTACCTCAATATATAGAAGACTATTAAGTCCTGCTCTATTAAGAGACTTGATGCTTCAATGGTTAAACTGAAACACAATGACCTATTTCTAATGCAACTTGAATTGTAGATTTTTAGATCTATTTAAGTACATTGCCTCTCTAGTCAATGTATCAATTTAATTCTTTGTTCTCCACACTTCTTGTTCTGTGATGCTGTGCTTCATTATTCATCAGTGTCTGCAGAATTATTTATCTCTCCTTCAGCTTGATTGATCAGGACTAAATGAAGTTATCCTTCATCAATTTCTCTTTAGAATCCTCTTATTCTTCACTCCCCTTTCGTGTGATTATGGAAATGAATTAAGCTTATCTCTTATATAGACATGATATTCACCATTTCTTGATTCTCGATTCTTGGTTCTTGGTGTGAAAAAAAATCCAACCAATCTAATTTAAAGTGTAACTCCTGATTTATCTTGTAGTTATCTTTATGCCAACTATACAAATCTTCTTTAAATCAATCACTTAACTCTGGTTGAATAAAACAATGAAAACAACTAGTTAAGTCTATCTTTAGCTCTTGCCAGCTAGATATTTTTTCATTTTTTGAACTCTCTATTCTGTCGGTCAACTCTGTAGTTAGTAGTCAGTGACAACTTCCAGTTCCATCAATGTGACTCCAGTCAGATTTGAGATCTCTGTCCATCGGGCATCATTAGATTTTAATCATCGGGCAACTCTGTTCTAAGCTCATCGGGCATCTTGTGATTTTTCTTTGTCGGGCAACACTATCTTCTGCTCGTCGGGTATCAGTGTGACTTTGGTTCTTTTTTTTTTACCGATGGTGTGCACTCTATCGGTATTATCTGTCACTTAGTGAATACTTGACTTTTATGCATTTCTAAAAGCATACTCTTTGTCCCATTGATTCTCTGAAGTCTTTGACATTATATACATGACCATAAAGATGATATCAAGTTGACATCAATGACAATACAAAACATTAACTGATTTAATGTCTTGCATTATCTCAACTTAGCATTATCAAACATTCAATCAGTTACATGTCATCAATAAGAATGAATAATAATATCTTAGGGTTGGTCGGCTTCAAACTTTAGGGTTTAATTTCTAGAGTCTTCTTGGGTGGTTAAAATTGGCTATATATTGAAGGCCCATGGGGTTGTCTAGGGCAGTTCAGGGTTATGCAGCTAGTGGCTCTAGCTTGTAGATTATTGTAATAAAATGCCCATGTGGCTATGCGTGTTGCATTTTTGAAGGTGCATATTATATTTCAGAATATTGTAATTATATTTCATGGTGGATAATAGAAATCTCATTCCTGTCTTTGCAAATCTTGTTATTCTCAATTTTTCTATGTGTTTGTGTTAATAAGGGGAGAACCCTTTATCAAGTGGTATCAAAGAAGGATTTCCTGAGTGTGTAGACAGATCGTCGACTATGAGGCATTTTGCACCAAGACTGTAGTTGTGGGTTTGCTTGATAAGAGCCAAAATGCCTCCATGAAGAAACCGTGGTGGGAGAGTTGCAGGTGTGACAGAAGAGGGTTTTACAGTCCTCTAGAGAAAATTGCAATCATTTCAAGAGGAGTTGTATAGAGGTGATTGCTCAATATAATACCTTTGTAGTTAAGGATTATGCACCCTTTTGACAATGACTTTGTAAAAACATAGGCTAGTTATCATGCTAGAAATATTATGCTGAACGCATTGAACCCCTGCAGCCACTAACCAAAGAAAATTCAAGAACCCTCTAAGTTCTGTTCATACTCCTGATAGAAGAATCCCTTGGCTTACCACCACTCCTAGAAAGAATATTGACCCACTTACTCATACTATATAAATTGAATTTTCCCCATCCATTGAACAACCTTCCCCTGAACTAGTAGACCAGGAATCAATAGGAATTGATACTTCTTCTGGGAAAGTAGACATGGAGGTGGAGGTTAATCCTAGTGAAGAGAATGTGGTAGAAATGGCAGGCACTAATATGATTCCTTGTGTAGAAGAAGAGGTAGTTGAAGTTGTAGAGACTGGTAATGTAGGGGAAGTAGGCATTGCAGAGGAAGTGGAGGTTGCAAAGCCTAATGGTATACAGGAAATGGAAATTGAAGAAATTGGTGACATCTCTGAGAGGGATCCTAAAAAAGAAAAGGATGTCCCCATTATTGAATACATTCTTGTGGAAAGAAATGGAGAGTCAGATAACAAAGAAGGGTTTGTTAATAGCCCTGATATACAAGACAACCTTGAGGATTCCATGGATAAAGATTCAGATGACTCAGAAAGACTGCTTTCTGATGAATTCCCTATGTTTAACCAAGAAGTAAGTGGGAACATACTAGGACAGGTCAGTATAATACCTGACCAATATAATGCCTTTGCAGTTAAGGATTATGCACCCTTTTGACAATGAATTTGTAACAAAATAGGCTAGTTATCATGCTAGAAATATTATGCTGAACTCATTGAATAGTCAACCAGGGATGTAAACTTCAAATAGTGTCTACAAAATATATGCTCTAATCTATATTAGAAGTCATCAATTCCTACTCAAACTAACAATATTTTGGAGAGATACTAAACTAGGAACTGAAATGAGAAATTTAATCTAAAGTTTTGAAGAACAACACATTACAAAAGTAAACTCAACTATTTACTTATGTTGCAGGAACAACCAACAGTTCTGTTACCAATGGCTGCAGGAGAAACATAGTCCTAGATGCTTTGAATGAACTTTGAACTAATTCCTACTGATAACTCTGAAACTAGTTCCTACTGACTATGAACTACATCATCTTCCACGTGGGCCCACACGAAAGAGTGAATGGAATAAAACTCAAAGATGAAAAGCTGAAGATCTCATTTAATTACAAAGCATGAACATAACATGTAACAACAAGTCTGTATTTCTTCTACAACTGTATTACAAAATGATTACATAAAAATAACTGACTCTTTGACTCCCAGAGTTTAGCAGTCAACTTATTTAAAGGAAAAATACCACTACAACCTAAATCTAAGATCGATCCATTTGATGAGGATTGTAATCAATACAAAATATCTCATAACAGAATATGGTAGTTAATCATTAAATTGTCCTAGAATGTAGAACATGATGGATCTAGATCCGTGCATGGCATGTAACAAGAAACTATATTGACTCAATCATCTCATGGAGATTTTGTAGCAACACTTCACCTGGCTCACGTGCTCTTGACTAGATCAGACTAAGGTCTATGGTGAGAGTAACCGACCTTGACTTCTTCAGCGCCACAATGCTGGACTTTAGAACTGCTCCATTGATTCCTACAAAAAGGATTATTTCACACATACTATCTTTGACATATATATATCTTTATCACTAATATTTAGAAGTAAGTATTAAACTTAATTAATTCTCTTCCAAGACATGTGGCTACAGAAAGGAAACTACCCACAAACATAGCATAAGAGAGGAATCATTCATTCAGTATATTACTTCTGCATTTTATCATGTAAGATCATAAGTTCCAAGCATCATACTTCCATAACCTTTTTACCACCTACCTTCCTACTTATGTCCTTTTTATAAATAAAATATATATAAAAACCATAAGTTCAAGTATCAGCTATAAGTGAACTTGTTAAAAAGACAGTAAAAGTGCTATAAAAGATGGCCATTAGACCGGCTCATCAAGAGGAATGAATATTGCGGTTAGAGATAAAAGTGATGAGGAATTTGAAGAGGAAGGACAAGGTGACCAGGAAGCACCATAAGCACCTAGAAATCCTCAAGAGGATAGGAATTTGAGGGCCATTTCAAAGATTGGAAAGAGACCCAAGATTGAAGTTCCCACGTTTTCGGGAAATCTTAACCCAGAGGAGTTGATTGACTGGATCAATGATCTAGAAGAATATTTTGAATATAAATATGTCAAAGATCTAGATTGGGTCAAATTTGTGAAGGCCAAACTGAAGGGTCATGCAAAAATTTGGTGGTAGGAGATTCAGTTGCAGAGGAATAGAAGAGGAAAGGATAAAATTACAAGATGGGATCAAATGGTGGAGAAGTTGAAGAGGAAGTTCATTCTCGTTGATTATGAGCTTGATCTATTGAGGAAAATGCAAGGATTGAAACAAGTGGGAAAATATGTGTAGGATTATATAGAAGAGTTCTACCAGGTCCTCCTTAGAAAAGGTCATATAGAACCTGAGAAGAAAAAAGTTGCTCATTATATTTATGGGTTGCGGCCAAGTATTCAGGATGAGTTGAGTCTGGTTTGAATGACCAGTATTGAAGAGGTGTACCAATTTTCCCTAAGGGTGGAAGAGAATCTAAACAAAACTTTTGAAAGTAAGAAAGGTGGAAGAGGTCGTGGTGGAAGGTCCGGTAGACAGTCCTATGGAGGACAAAATGAAGATCAGAAAAAGAATGATGATTCAAGTAGCAATGAAAATCAGAGGGGAAATAATTACAATCACTCTCATGATCAAAATAATGGGGATCAGAGAAGAAGAGGAAGGGGGAAAGGACCAAGAAGAGGAGGTTTTCATGGGACATGTTTTCATTGTGGAGAAGAAGGACACTGAGCATATGAATGCCCATAGTGTCAAGGAAGGATGGATAGGAGGAATGAAGGCCATACAAAAGTTGCACATGCAAATGAAGAAGCTCAGTCCGAACACTCAGATGATGCTGAGAGAGGAGAAACCCTAGTTATTAGGAGGATCCTGATAAATCAAGAGAAGAGCTCAGATCAAAATAAGAGCCTATTTCAAACTAGATGCAAGTGCAAGGATAAGTGTTGTGATGTGATTATTGATGTTGGAAGAACTGATAACCTGATATAAGAAGAAATGGTCACAAAGTTGAAGCTGAAAAGGGAAAAGCACCCACGTCCATACATAATTTCTTGGGTGTAGGATAACCACAAGTTCCTGGTTAGTGAGCAGTGCTTAGTAAAGTTCAAGAGTGGAAGTTACTGAGATGAGGTACTTTGAGATATCATCCCCATGGATGCATGTCATTTGTTGCTGGGAAGGCCTTGGAAATTTGAAAGGCGTGTCATACATGATGGCCATGCTAATACTTATTCTTTGACAAAGGATGGATTTTGACACAAGCTGAAGCCATTGAAGGAAATAGGATAAACGGTATGTAGTAATGCTAGAATATGTTTAGTTGATGGAAGAAAGCTCCTAGAAGGTATGAGGCATAAGCATATGTTTTTTTCCCTAATACCAAATATGGGTAAAAAAGAAGTAGAAGATGTACCTGTAGAAGTTGTAGACTTGTTGGAGGAGTTTTAGGATATTGTTTCTGATAATATACCTGATGGATTATCACCGGTGAGGAAGATCAACCATCAGATGGACTTGATCCCAGGGGCTAGTTTTCCAAACAAGGCAGCCCATAGGATGACTCCAACAGAGAGTGAAGAATTGAACAGACAAGTGCATGAGTTGTTGCAGAAGGGATTGATCTGAGAGAGCTTGAGTCCATGTGTTGTACTAGCGGTATTAGCATCAAAGAAAAATGGAGAATGGAGGATGTGTATAGATTCTTGAGCTATCAATAAGATGACTATCAAGTACAGATTTCCCTTGCCAAGAATGGATGATAATATGGATTGTTTGAGTGGAGCTGAGTACTTCACAAAGATAGATCTAAAGAGTGGATATCACCAAATCAGGATTAGAGAAGGAGATGAATGGAAGACAACCTTCAAGAAAAATGAGGGATTGTATGAGTGGTTAGTCATGCCTTTTGGCCTAACTAATGCACTAAGCACATTCATGTGGCTCATGAATGAAGTACTGAAAGAATTTCTGGGTAAGTTTGTTATTGTTTACCTGGATGATATTTTAATTTTCAGTAAGATATTGGAAGAACATATGATGCATATTCATAAGGTGTTTGAGAGGTTAAGGGAAGAGAAGTTGCTGATTAATCTGAATAAGTGTAGTTTTTTGAAGAAGGAGTTAGTGTATCTGGGATTTTGTAGTCTAGGCAGAAGGTCTAAAAATGGACCTAGAGAAGGTGCAGGCTATCCTTGAATGGCCTACCTCAAGGAGTGCTACTGAGGTAAGATATTTTCATGGTTTTTCTAGCTTTTACAGAAATTTTATTCAAGGTTTCAGTAATATCTATGGACCCTTGATTGAAACAATGATAGGGGATAGGAAAGAGTTTAAGTGGACTGTAGGGGCATATAAGGGTTTTGAATTTCTGAAGAGAAAAGTTATAAAACAACCTATTTTAGCACTCCCAGATTTTAACAAGCTGTTTCAAGTAGACTGTGAATCTAGTGGTAATGCCATTGGCATAGTTTTGAGTCAAGAAGGTAAACCCCTTGCTTATTTTAGTGAGAAGTTAAATGATGCCAAGAGAAAATATTCTATTTATGATCAGGAGTTCTGTGCTATAGTTCAGGAATTGAGGAAGTGGAGACATTATCTTTTTCCAAAGGAGTTTGTTTTATTTACTGATCATCGAGCTTTGCAATATTTGAATAGTCAAGGAAAGTTGAATCAAAGGCATTTAAAATGGGTTGAGTTTTTGCAGAATTATAATTTTGTTTTGAAGCATAGGTAGGGAAGTCTAATAGGGTTGCAGATGCCCTTAGAAGAAGACTAATTTTGTTGACAGAGATGCAGATTGAGGTTGTTGGGTTCAAGGAACTCAAGAGTTTGTATCTCTAAGATCCAGGTTTTGGCAAAGCTTGGAAAGCTTGTAGAGAACCTGTTACTCTCGATAGAAACAAATGGTTGGATTTCATAATCTAGGATGATATGTTGTTTAGAGGTAGTCAGTTGTGCATTCCAAAGAGCTCAATGAGGGAGAATTTAATCAAAGAAAAGCATAGTGGAGGATTGGCTGGACATTTTGGGCAAGGTAAAACCATTTGTCTGGTTAGTGAGAATTATTATTGGCCACAGTTGCAGCAAGATGTTAAGAAATTTGTACAAGGTTGCAGAGTATGTCAGATGGAAAAGGAGTGAAGAAGAATATATGGTTATATCATCTATTACCTATACCAGAGGAGCCATGGGAGGATATTAGAATGGACTTTGATCTTGGCCTGCCGAGAACTTAGAGAGGGCATGATTCCATCTTTGTAGTAGTGGATAGGTTTTCAAAAATGGCACATTTCATTCCTTACAAGAAGACTAATGATGTTGTTCATGTAACATAATTGTTTTTCAGGGAGGTGGTAAGACTACATGGCTTACCAAAGAGCATAGTTTCAGATTGAGACACCAAGTTTATTTATTAATTTTGGATAACCTTGTGGAAAAATTTGAAGATAGATTTAATGTTCAGTTCAGCACACCATCTACAAATTGATGGACAGACAGAAGTTGTGAATAGGAGTTTGGGATACTTGTTGAGATGCTTGGTTGGAGATAAACCAAAGGGATGGGATTTTGTTTTACCACATGCAAAATTTGTATATAATAATTCTTTCAATAGGAGCACTAGTAAATCACCATTCCAGATAGTGTATGGAAGTAGTCCCAGAAATGCATCAGAATTAAGAAAGTTGGACAAAGGACAGACAAGTAGCGCTAAAGCTGAAGACTTTGCAGAACACTTGAATAATTTTCATGAGGAGATGTGGTATCATATTAATAAAATGAATACACAGTACAAGGGTATGGTTGAAAAGAAAGGAAGACATAAGGATTTTTAGGTGGGAGATGAAGTCTTGGCTCATTTGCGAAAGGAGAGATTTGTAGTAGGAACATATAATAAGTTGAAGATAAAGAAGTTTGGACAATGCAAAATACTGAAGAAGCATGATTCAAGAAATGCTTATGATGTAGAGTTTCCCAGTGAACTAAATATTTCACCAGTATTTAACATTTCATATTTGACAGAATATCATGAGGGAGGTGTTGGGGATCATATCATGGTAGCACAATGGAATATTCTAGAAACTACTTCAGCTATAGAGGAGATTGGAGACATTTTGGACAGTCGTGTTTGCAGAAGCACAAGGAATAGGACGTATGAAGAATATTTGTTCAAATGGAAAGGATGACATTTAGAAGATTCATCATGGCTATCAAGGGAGGAGGTTAACCGTCTTGGTTTTCCTTTTCCCACCTAAGACGTGAGAGGGTCACTTCTCAAATTACCCCAGGTGTCTGATGCATGAGCATCTTGGGTGTAAGAGCAATCTTGTATCATGCAAAAATATTTTCTGGTTTGTTTTCAATAATGGCTATTTTGTGCAGAGTTACTATTTCTAGAAATTTGCTATTTTTAGTAAGTTTTCTGTTTGAGCTCATAATGTTCTATTTTCTTTGCTGGAGGTTCACTTTGATTGTATCAGCCTGCAAGTAAAGTTTCATTGCCAAACAAAATGTAGTTTTTTAGACATTGGATATTTTCAGTATTGGCAGCAGGGTACAGAAACTTCAAACTCAGTTTTCAAGGATTTAGAGACTCTGAATGGGGTCAAAGTGTTCACTAACTGGGTGAGATCAATTCAAGCATTGTAGAACACTTCATGGAATTTTTGAAATGGGGTTACGGTGGCCCACTGGTTCAACGGTTGATGAGTTAGGGTCTCCAGAATTTATGCTACCTGAACTTGAAAATATAGAGTTACTTCAAAATTTCTTTATGGGTTCCAAAGTTGTTTGGGCCTACTCTAATGTAATAAGAATGAATAATAATATCTTAGGGTTGGTCGGCTTGAAACTTTAGGGTTTGATTTCTAGAGTCTTCTTGGGCGGTTAAAATTGGCTATATATTGAAGGCCCGTAGGGTTGTCTAGGGTAGTTCAGGGTTACACAACTAGTGGCTCTGACTTGCAGATTATTGTAATAAAATGCCCATGTGGCTATGCATGTTGCATTTTTGAAGGTGCATGTTATATTATAGAATATTGTAATTTCATTTCATGGTGGATAATAGAAAGCACATTCCTCTCTTTGCAAATATTGTTATTCTCAATTTTACTGTGTGTTTGTGTTAATAAGGGGAGAACCCTTCATCAAGTGGTATCAGAGTAGAATTTCTTGAGTGTGTTGATAGATCGCCGACTATGAGGCAGTTTTCACCATGACTATGGTTGTAAGTTCCTGTGATAAGAACCAAAATGCCTCCATGAAGAAACTGTGGCGGGAGAGTTGCAGGTGTGATAGAAGAGGGTTTTAGAGTCCTCTGGAGACAAGTGCAAGCGTTGTAAGAGGAGTTGCGTAGATGAATGAATATTGCGGTTAGAGATGAAAGTGATGAGGAATCCAAAGAGGAAGGACAAGGTGGTTAGGAAGCACCAGAAGTTCCTAGAAATACTGAAGAGGATAGGCTTTTGAGGGCCATTTCCAAGATTGGAAAGAGACCTAAGATTAAAGTTCCCATATTTTCAGGAAATCTTAATCCAGAGGAGTTGATCGACTGGATCAATGATCTAGAAGAATATTTTAAATATAAAGATGTTGAAGATCCATATCAGGTCAAATTTGTAAAGGCCAAACTCTAGGGCCATGAAAAAATTTTGTGGTAGGAGATTCAGTTGGAGAGGAATAGAAGAGGAAAGGAGAAAATTACAAGATGGGACCAAATGGTGGAGAAGTTGAAGAGACAAATCATTCTCATTGATTATGAGCTTGATTTGCTTAGGAAAATGCAAGTGTTGAAACAAGAAGGAAAATCTATGCAGGAGTATACAGAAGATTTCTACCATGTCCCCATTAGAACAGGTCATGCAGAACCTGAGAAGGAAAAAGTTTCCCATTATCTTTATGGATTATGGCCAAGTATTCAGGATGAGTTGAGTCTGGTTAGAATGACCAATATTGAAGAGGTGTACCAATTTTCCCTAAGGGTGGAAGAGAAGCTAAACAAAAAGTTTGAAAGCAAGCGAGGTGGAAGAGGTCATGCTAGAAGGTCTGACGGACAGTCTCATGGAGGCTGAAATGAAGATCAGAAAAAGAATGATGAGTCAAGTAGTAGTCACAATCTGAGGGGAAATAATAACAATTACTCCAATGATCAAAACAATGGGGATTAGAGAGGAAGAGGAAGAGGGAAAGGACTAGGAAGATGAGGTTTTCGTGGGACATGTTTTCATTATGGAGAAGGCCACCAAGCCTATGAATGCCCACAGCGCCAAGGAAGGATAGATAGGTGGAATGAAGGACATGCACAAGTCATGCATGCAAATGAAGAAGCTTAGTTAGAACACTTAGATGATGTTGAGAGAGGAGAAACCCTAGTTGTCAGGAGGATATTGATAAATGAAGAGAAGAGCTTAGATTAGAGGAAGAGCCTATTTCACACTAGGTGCAAGTGCGAGGATAAAAGTTGTGATATGATTATTGATGGTGGAAGCAGTGATAGCTTGGTATCAAAAGAAATGGTCACAAAGTTGAAGCTGAAAAGGGAAAAGCACCCATGTCCATACACAATTTCCAAGGTGTAGGATTACCGCAAGGCCTTGGTCAATGACCAGTGCTTAGTAAAGTTCAAGATTGGAAGTTACTGAGATGAGGTACTTTGCTATATCATCCCCATGGATGCATGTCATTTGTTGCTAGGAAGGCCTTGGCAGTTTGATAGGCATGCCATACATGATGGCCATGCTAATACTTATTCTTTGAGAAAGGATGGAGTTCAACACAAGCTAAAGCCATTGAAGGAAATAGGAGAAAAGGTATGTAGTAATGCCAGAATATGTTTAGTTGATGGAAGAAAGTTCTTAGAAGGTATGAGGCCTGAGCATATGTGTTTTTCCCTGTTTCCAAAAGTAGGTAAAGAAGAAGTAGAAGATGTACTGAAGAAGTTGTAGAATTGTTGGAGGAGTTTTAGGATATTGTTTCTGATAATGATCCTCTTAGTCTCGATCAAAGAAAAATGGAGAATGGAGGATGTGTATAGATTCTTGAGCTATCAATAAGATCACTATCAAGTACATATTTCCCTTGCCAAGAATGGATGATATTATGGATTGTTTGAGTGGAGCTGAGTATTTCACAAAGATAGATCTAAAGAGTGGATATCAGCAAATTAGGATCAGAGAAAGAGATGAATGGTAGAAAACCTTCAAGACAAAGGAGGGCTTGTATGAGTAGTTAGTCATGCCTTTTGGGCTAACCAATGCACCAAGCACATTCATGCAACTCCTGAATGAAGTACTGAAAGAATTTCTGGGTAAGTTTGTTATTGTTTACCTCGATGATATTTTGATTTTCAATAAGACATTGGAAGAACATGTGATGCATATTCGTAAGGTGTTTGAGAGGTTAAGGGAAGAGAAGTTGCTGATTAATCTGAAGAAATGTAGTTTTGTGAAGAAGGAGTTAGTATATCTGGGATTTGTAGTCTCAGTAGAAGGTCTAAAAATGGACCCAGAGAAGGTGAAGGCTATCCTTGAATGGCCTACCCTAAGGAGTGCTACTGAGGTGAGATATTTTCTTGGTTTGGCTACCTTTTACAAAAAGTTTATTTGAGGTTTCAGTAATATCTATGGACCTTTGACTGAAATAATGAGAGGGGATAGGAAAGAGTTTAAGTGGATTGTAGGGGCAGATAAGGGTTTTGAATTGTTGAAGAGAAAAGTTACAGAAAAACCTATTTTAGCACTTCCAGATTTTAACAAGGTGTTTCAAGTAGACTGTGACGCTAGTGGTAATGCCATTGGCGCAGTTTTGAGTCAAGAAGGTAAACCCATTGCTTATTTTAGTGAGAAGTTGAATGATGCCAAGAGAAAATATTTTTTTATGACCATGAGTTGTATGCTATAGTTCAGGCATTAAGGAAGTGGAGACATTATCTTTTGCCAAAGGAGTTTGTTTTATTTAGTGATCATCAAGCTTTGCAATATTTGAATAGTCAAGGAAACTTGAATCAAAGACATTTGAAATGTGTTGAGTTTTTGCAGAGTTATACTTTTGTTTTAAAGCACAAGAGTGGGAAGTCTAATAGGGTTGTAGATTCCCTTAGCAGAAGACCAATTTTTCTAATAGAGATGTAGATTGAGGTTGTTGGGTTCAAGGAACTCAAGAGTTTGTATCATGAAGATCTAGATATTGGAGAAGCTTGGAAAGCTTGTAGAGAACCTATTACTCTAAATAGAACCAAATGGTTGGATTTCATAATCTAGGATGATATCTTGTTCAGAGGTAGTCAGTTGTGCATTCCAAAGAGCTCCATGAGGGAGAATTTAATCAAAGAAAAGCATAGTGGAGGATTGGCTAGACATTTTGGGTGAGATAAAACCATTTTTCTGGTTAGTGAGAATTATCATTGGCCACAGTTGCAGCAAGATGTTAAGCAATTTGTACAAGGGTGCAGAGTATGTCAGATGGAAAAAGGAGTGAAGCAGAATATAGGGTTATATCAACCATTACCTGTACTAGAGAAGCCATGGGAGGATATTAGCATGGACTTTGTTCTGGGCCTGCCGAGAACTCAGAGAGGGCTTGATTCCATCTTTGCAGTGGAGGATAGGTTTTCAAAAATGGCACATTTCATTCCTTGCAATAAGACTAATGATGTTGTTCATGTAGTGGAATTTTTTTTAAGGGAGGTGGTAAGACTACATGGCTTACCAAAGAACATATTTTCAGATCGAGACACCAAGTTTGTTGGTTACTTTGGAGAACCTTGTGGAAAAATTTGAAGATAGATTTGATGTTTAGTTCAGCACACCATCCACAGATTGATGGACAGATAGAAGTTGTGAATAGGAGTTTTGGAAAATTGTTGAGATGCTTGGTTGGAGATAAACCAAAGGGATGAGATTTAGTTTTACCACAAGTAGAATTTGCATATAATAATTCTACCAATAGTAGCACTGGTAAATCACCATTCCAGATAGTGTATGGAAGTATTCCCAAAAATACATCAGAATTAAGAAAGTTGGACAAAGGAGAGACAAGTAGCACTGAAGCCAAAGAATTTGCAGAACACTTGAAGAATTTGCATGAGGAGGTGCAAAATCATATTAATAAAATGAATATATAGTACAAGGCTATGTGTTAGAAGTATTAAAATAATGAAAATAAGATCATAAAATAATGCAAGAAAATGAAGTGCAAGAAGGAATTTACCATAAACCAAATGTGAGATAAAGTTTTCAAGATCAATCACCAAGAACATGAGAATACTCAAAGAATCCCAACAAAGAGTCAAGAGATTTTTGTAAGGGGAAAAGAAAAGAAAAACCCCTTTGTGAATAATAAGAATATGGCACAAAGCCTAAAGGATGAGAGCAATAAGCTCAATACAATAATGAGAGCAATGAGAGATTGAGAGAATAAATGAGAGAGAGGAGAAGATTATTGAAGCAAGTGTGTGAGAGGCATCTCTTAAGTAGAGATGAGTGGAGGAGTTTGCATGTAACTCCTTTCTCCTATGAATGCCACATTCATGTTGTGTGTGTGACAAATGTGTGATTCCTCTTAAGGAGGAATATCTATTTTTCTTATTAAAGGAAATACAGAATAGTGACATGTCCTCCTACTTGGACTAGAGGACAAATACAAATAAGGATACGTTGGTTTATCCTTTTAAATACATATTTTCAACCAAGGAAAGATTAATTCTAACACCCCTCTTTAATCTTTACTTGGGGTATTTACATCAAGGGAATTAAACCAAAATTTTTACAATGAGAGTGAAATGTCTCTTTACAAAATCTACAACTTGGTCTTCAATGTAGGGAAGAGATTTGATTGTCTTGATTCAAGTCTTGAAGTAGTCATCTTGAAGTAATAGGACATGTGAAGAGGAATTGATTCCTTAAGTGGGCCTTGAAGATTCACCTGAAAAAAAGAAACATAGAAACACAAACCAAGGAACCTATCCACAAGAAGAATATCATCTAATATTCAAGTTAGTGTAACTTTGAAACTATAATATCAAAAAAAATATTTAAGGAGAAGCATGAGATATCATCAAATAAATGAGCTAAACATGAAATCAAGATACACCATAAGGTCAAGGTACCAAAAAATAAAAAATAAAAAAAAACAACCATCCTCTCATCTCAAAATAAATATGCTAATGCAGAAATGAGGCATGCATCAACATTGCATCAATCACATGGATATAGACAGTCCATTAATGAGTTACTGCAAGTGAATGGGTAGCTAATCCATAACCTGCATGACTCAAGATCTAAGCAATGAAGAATGCAAACTCATCACATTAGTAAGGTTGAAAAGAAGACCGAGGGAGAAGAAACCATAATCTGAGTAGAACATATATCTCAAGCACCAATAAGTATTTGAATTGATTAGCCAATCATGACTACACTTATGAACCATAAGAAATGAACCATTAAGGAGATGATAATTTAAACCAACATTAAGATTTACATAAATTGAACTAAGGATTAAGAGAGAGAGAGAGAACCATGTACCATATACCTGCCAATCATATGAGAAATCCAACAAACTTCAAGAAGGATTTCAAGAACAACATCTTCACCAAAAAAAAATCAATAGAACAAGTTGATAAACATCAAATGAAGTAAGTGCATCCACTGCATCTTAAAAATGGAACAAGTTGATCAATATCAACTAAAGTAAGTGCAACCATTGCATCTTACAGATGGAACAAGTTGATCAACATCAACTGAGTAAGTGCATCCATTACATCTTACATATGGAACAAGTTGATAAACATCAATTGAGTAAGTGCATCCATTGCATCTTACAAATGGAACAAGTCGATCAACATCAACTGAAGTAAGTGCATCCATTGCATCTTACAGATGGAATAAGTTGATAAACATCAACCGAGTAAGTGCAACCATTGCATCTTACAGATGGAACAAGTTGATCAACATCAACTGAAGTAAGTGCATCCATTACATCTTACAGATGGAACCATAGATCAAAAAGAGCTCATAATAGATACAACAATAGATAATATAAAATATGAGAGCAATTAATGTTAAATAATGAAATGAACCATTGGAAGGAAATGTAGTATGATTACTTGAAGAAAGTAAAAGCTTATCAACATGAAGGACATAAGAGAACAATTTATAATACTAAAGAAAGGAATACCCCCTAAAGATGCACCATATCACTAAAAAGGGATAGTAACATTATGACAAATTGAAAATGCATGATGGGATTGATTACCATTATCCTCCTTAGAATTAGAAGATTGATTTTGATTTATGTGTCTATTATCCCTCTGCTTTTTAAAGCAATTATTAGTAATATGACCATCCTTCCCACAATAGGTGCAATGAGGTCTTTGATGATTTGAGTTATGATTATTATTATGAGAATAATTATAAGAGGTATTATTATTATGAGTATGTGATTTATAAGTTTGATTTTGAGCTTTAGATACAAAAGCATGTTCAAAATACTTAATAGTATCAAATTGTAATAATTTAGCCTCCTCTTGACGTAACAAATTTTGAAGATAGAATAATTTAAATGAGGAGATAAAGTAGGAATAGCAAGCTGTGAGTGAATGTTAGTAATAAATTGCTGAAACTCTTTAGGAAGACATTTCTTAAGAATAATTGTAATTAATCTAATATCACTTAAACTAACATTAACACCAATTAGTTGAGTTTTAACTGCATCAAACTTGAGTAAAAATTCATCCATATTTTTAAAATCATTATACCTTAAGTCTTCCAAGTTGTCTTGGAGTTGAATCTTACGAGATTCCAATGAGCTATCAAATGTCTGTTGCAGAATGGCTCATGTTTCATGAGCTTTGGTGCAATGTCCAATTAGGACATAAAGATCAGGGATGATGGAGAGACCAATCAAACCAAGGGCTTCTTCATTTTTGTTCTTCCATGCATCTTTTTCTTCTTGTGAAGCAGAGGTAGCTGGTTCAATAGCTGCATCTGTAGCAACTTCAAGTAAATGTTTAAAGAGAAATAAAAATGAAACATGAGTTTTCCATTGATGATAATTAGAGCTATTTAGCTTGATTTCAGGAATAAGAGTAGACATGATTAATTATCAAATTTACTTAAAAAAAGTGAATGACAATGAATATATAATGACCAAGACTAAGAAAGATAAGTTTAACTTAATGTTAACTTACAATAGAATAGATAAATAAAGATATTAAAAAAAAATTAAATTTTTAATGTAAGTGATGAAACAAATTTTAATTGCAATGAATTACAGAACTAGCAATAGATTTTGATTATAAATGATATAAAAAGCTTATAAATGAAACGATTTGAGTTAAAATGAAATGGGAAAAAAAGTATGAGTGATTAAACTTTTTTAAGTTAAACAAATTTTTAAAAGAAAACTAAGATTAATAGTAAATGAAGCTTTGATAAAGATTTGAATAACCAAGTTGATGTAAACATATCAAATGATTAATAAACTTATGAGAAATGAATTAATTTAAATTAATTGTTAATGTTGATCAACAAAATTAATAAACTAACGTAATTAGAGATGAAAAAAAGTTTGAGCAATTAAACTTATTTTATGTAAATTAAGATTTAAGCAAATTTATATAAGAGTGAGATTTAAAATGAGGCAAAGGAATATTCAAAATTTAACTTAAAATTAGATTAAAAATAGAATAAAAAAGAGATTAGAGAATATTAGTTGCAAATTTAACTAAACTTAGCAAAAAAGAGTCAAAGATGGAATAATAATAATTGGCCTGCAAGAGGAAAACAAATGTTAATCTACAACAAAGAATAAGCTACAATGAAAAAATCTGTAGTCACCCAAAAATAAACTAATCAGTAGTTACATGCACTGAGAGATTGAACCAAAAAAATTGAAATAAAGAACAATTACTCTAGAAATTTGAACCAAATTCCAATTAAAAACCAATATCCAATGAATTTCCAATGATAAAATTTTTTTTTACTTAGCATAAATATGCAACTAAATTATTAAAATGCAAAGATTTGACTGTTTCAGAAATACAGTCCTAGTGTGAGGGTCATATCCCCCAAATGTACCGTTGGATCTGGCTGCATTTCACATATGTATTGTAAAACCTAATTATCTACAACTCCACCGAAGCGATTGATGATATTATGTATATTTTAAAAGTCATTAAATACTGAGTGTAGATCTATAAAACTATCTTCAAAATGACAGTCACATATATGCAACACAATAAGTGGGAGATATGCTAGCATGGGATGCAAAAAAGAAAAAGGAATGAACAAGAGAAAGAATGCAGCACAATGAAGGATAAATACAGCAATAAAGAGGTAGAAAATAAAGTGAAAGAAGCTAAAATCCTTCTTGCAAAAAGAAACTCTACTAGAGCAAGGAGATTTGAAACAACAAAACCAGAGATATGTGGAAATCTTGGAACTTTGAAATATTAGAACCTTGAAATGTTAGAACCTTGAAATATATAGATATACAAATTGCAAAAAGATTAGATAAATTGAAATCTAAAAAAGAATGAATAATAAGCCTACAGATTAGATTGTTAGGAAGAACAAGAATGCAAGAAAAGGAAAACCCTAGCAGTTGCCCGACTGAGGGTGAGTTAGAAAAAAATATTTAGATTTTAATGATAAAAAATACAATAAGAAAATCTAAAACCTTTCCTTGCGGTTTGCTTGACTGAGGGAGAGATTAGTACTAAAAAAGACTTGAAAATAGTGATAAAGGACTTAGATCTGGCGGCAAGCCATCCAGAACTTAAAAAAAACTAAGATGTTAGATTTGGAAAATGAAACAATGAGCTAAAACCTACAACAATTATTAGATCAACAAGAAGAGCTTGCTCCTTTGAATAACACCTTCCTACAAAACACTTAAACAAGGATTAAATAGCTCTAATACCATGTTAGAAGTATTAAAAGAATGAAAATAAGATCATGAAATAATCAAAGAAAATGAAAGGCAAGAAGGAATTTACCACAAACCAAATGTGAGATAAAGTTTTCAAGATCAGTCACCAAGAACATGAGAATACTCCAAGAATCCCAACAAAGAGCCAAGAGAATTTTGTAAGGGGAAAAACAAAGAAAAACCCCTTTGTGAATAATAAGAATATGGCACAAAGCCTAAAGGATGAGAGCAATAAGCTCAATACAATAATGAGAGCAATGAGAGATTGAGAGAAGAAATGAGAGAGAGGAAAAGATTATTGAAGCAAGTGTGTGAGAGGCATCTCTTAAGTAGAGATGAGTGGAGGAGTTTTCACGTAACTCCCTTCTCCTATGAATGCCACATTCATATTGTGTGTGTAACAAATGTGTGATTCCTCTTAAGGAGGAATATCTATTTTCCTTATTAAAGGAAATACAAAATAGTGACATGTCTTCCTACTTGGACTAGAGGAGAAATACAAATAAGGATACCTTGCTTTATCCTTTTAAATACATATTTTCAACCAAGGAAAGAGTAATTATAACACTATGGCTGACAAGAAAAGAAGACATAAGAAATTTCAAGTGGGAGATAAAGTCATGGTTCATTTGCAAAAGGAGATATTTCTAGTAGGAACATATAATAAGTTGAAGATGAAGAAGTTTGGACAATGCAAAATACTGAAGAAGCATGATTTAGGAAATGCTTATGATGTAGAGTTTCCCAGTGAACTAAATATTTCATAAGTATTTAACATTTTGGATTTTATAGAATATCATGAGGGAGGTGTTGAGGATCAGATCATGGTAGCACAGTGGAATATTCCAGCAACTAATTCAACTATAGAAGAGATTGGATACATTTTGGACAGTCGTGTTGGCAAAAGCACAAGGAACAAGACATATGAAGAATATTTGGTCAAATGGAAAGGATGACCTATAGAAGATTCATCATGGCTATCACAGGAGGAGGTTAACCATCTTGGTTTTCCTTTGCCCACCTAAGACATGACAGGGTCACTTCTCAAATTACCCCAGATGTTTGATGCAAGAGAATCCTAGGTGTAAGAGCAATCTTGCATCACCCAAAAATATTTTCTAGTTTCTTTTCAATAAGGGCTATTTTGTCTAGAGTTACTATTTCTAGAAATTTACTATTTTTAGTAAGTTTTCTGTTTGAGCATAGAATGTTCTATTTTCTTCATTGGAGGTTCACTTTGATTGTATCAGCCTGCCAGTAAAGTTTCATTGCTAGATCAAATCTAGTTTTGTAGATATTGGATATTTTTGGTATTGGCTACAGGGTACATAAACTTAAAACTCAGTTTTGAAGGCTTTAGAGGCTTCAAATGGCGTCAAAATGTTTGCTGACTAGGCAAGCTCGAGTCAAGCATTGTAGATCTCTTCATGGAATTTCTGAAATGGGTTTACGGCGGCCCATCGGTTCAACGGTTGATGAGTTATGGTCTCCAGAATTTGCGCTACCTGAACTTGAAAATATAAAGTTACTTCAAAATTTATTTTTGGGTTTCAAAGTTGTTTGGGCCTACTCTTATGTAATAATAATGAATAATAATATCTTAGGTTTGGTTGGCTTCAAACTTTAGGGTTTGATTTGTAGAGTCTTCTTGGGCGGTTAAAATTGGCTATATATTGAAGCCCCGTAGGGTTGTTTAGGGAAGTTCAGGGTTATGGAGCTGGTGGCTTTGGCTTGAAGATTATTGTAATAAAATGCCCATGTGGCTATGCATGTTGCATTTTTGAAGGTGCATGTTATATTTTACAATATTGTAATTTCATTTCATGGTGGATAATAGAAATCTCATTCCTATCTTTGAAAATCTTGTTATTCTCAATTTTTCTGTGTGTTTGTGTTAATAAGGGGAGCACCCTTCATCAAGTGGTATCAGAGCAGGATTTCCTAAGTGTGTAGACAGATCACTGACTGTGAGGCAGTTTGCACCAGGACTATGGTTGTGGGTTCACATGATAAGAGCCAAAATGCCTCCACAAAGAAACTGTGGCGGGAGAATTGCAGGTGTGACAGAAGAGGGTTTTAGAGTCCTCTAGAGACAAGTGCAAGCGTTGCAAGAGGAGCTGCATAAAGGAAAGAATATTGCGGTTAGAGATGAAAGTGATGAGGAATCCAAAGAGGAAGGAAAAGGTGACCAGGAAGCACCAGAAGCACCTAGAAATCCTTAAGAGGATAGGCTTTTGAGGGCCATTTCCAAGATTGGAAAGAGACCCAAGATTGAAGTTCCCACATTTTGGGGAAATCTTAACCTAGAGGAGTTGATCGACTGGATCAATGATCTAGAAGAATATTTTAAATATGAAGATGTCAAAGATCAAGATCGGGTCAAATTTGTGAAGGCCAAACTGAAGGGCCATGCAAAATTTTGGTGGTAGGAGATTCAGTTGGAGAGGAATAGAAGAGGAAAGGAGAAAATTACAAGATGGGACCGAATGGTGGAGAAGTTGAACAGGCAGTTCATTCCCATTGATTATGAGCTTGATATGCTGAGGAAAATACAAGGGTTGAAATAAGCAGGAAAATCTGTGCAGGAGTATACATAAGAGTTCTACCGGGTCCTCATTAGAATAGTTCATGCAAAACGTGAGAAGGAAAAAGTTTCTTGTTATCTTTATGGATTGCAGCCAAGTATTCAGGATGAGTTGAGTCTAGTTAGAATGACCACTATTGAAGAGGCATACCAGTTTTCCCTAAGGGTGGAAGAGAAGCTGAAAAAAAATTTTGAAAGCAAGAAAGGTGGAAGAGGTCATGGTGGAAGGTTTGGCAGACGATCTTATGGAGGCCAAAATGAAGATTAGAAAAAGAATGATGAGTCAAGTAGCAGTCAAAATCTGAGGGGAATAATTACAATCACTCCCGTGATCAAAATAATGGGGATAAGAGAGGAAGAGGAAGAGGGCAAGGACCAGGAAGAGGAGGTTTTCGTGGGAAATGTTTTCATTATGGAGAAGGACACTGTGATTATGAATGCCCATAGCATCAAGGAAGGATGGATAGGAGGAATGAAGGCAATGTATGATTTGTGCATATAAATGAAGAAGCTCAGTTAGAACACTCAGATGATGCTGAGAGAGGAGAAACCCTAGTTGTCAGGAGGATCCTGATAAAAGAAGAGAAGAGCTCAGATTAGAGGAAGATCCTAATTCACACTAGATGCAAGTGCGAGGATAAGTGTTGTGATGTGATTATTGATGGTGGAAGCACTGATAACCTAGTATCAGAAGAAATGGTCATAAAGTTGAAGCTGAAATAGGAAAAGCACCCATGTCTATACATAATTTCCTAGGTTTAGGATGACCACAAGGTCCTAGTCAATGAGCAGTGCTTAGTAAAGTTCAAGATTGGAAGTTATCAAGATGAGGTAATTTGCGATATTATCCCCATGGATGCATGTCATTTGTTGTTGGGAAGGCCTTGGCAGTTCAACAAGTGTGCCATACATGATGGCCATTCTAATAGTTATTCTTTGACAAAGGATGGAGTTCGACACAAGCTGAAGCCATTGAATGAAACAAGAGAAAAGGTATGTAGTAATGCCAGAATATGTTTAGTTGATGGAAGAAAGTTTGTAGAAGGTATGAAGCATGAGCATATCTATTTTTTCCTAATTCCAAAAGTGGGTAAAGAAGAAGTAAAAGATGTAAATGAAAAATTTGTAGACTTGTTGGAGGAGTTTCAGGATATCATTTCTGATAATGTACCTAATGGATTACCACCGGTGAGGAAGATCAGCCATTAGATGGACTTGATCCTAGGGGCTAGTTTTCCAAACAAGGCAGCCCATAGGATGACTCCAACAAAGAGTGAAGAATTGAACAGACAAGTGCATGAGCTGTTGTAGAAGGGATTGGTCCAAGAGAGCTTGAGTCCATGTGCTATACCAGCGGTATTAGCACTAAAGAAAAATGGAGAATGAAGGATGTGTATATATTCTTGAGGTATCAATAAGATCACTATAAAGTACAGATTTCCCTTTCCAAGAATGGATGATTTATGGATTGTTTGAGTGGAGCTGAGTATTTCAAAAAGATAGATCTAAAGAGTGGATATAACAAAATCAAGATTAGAGAAGGAGATGAATGGAAGACAATGTTAAAGATAAAGGAGGGCTTGTATGAGTGGTTAGTCACGCCTTTTGGGATAACTAAATGCACCAAGCACATTCATGCGACTTATGAATGAAGTAATGAAAGAATTTCTGTGTAAGTTTGAAATTGTTTACCTCGATGATATTTTGATTTTCAGTAAGACATTGGAAGAACATGTGATGCATATTTTTAAGGTGTTTGAGAGGTTAAGGGAATAGAAGTTGCTAATTAATTTGAAGAAGTGTAGTTTTGTGAAGGAGTTAGTGTATTTGGGATTTGTAGTCTTAGTAGAAGGTCTAAAAATAGACCCAGAGAAGGTGCAGGCTATCCTTGAATGGCCTACCCCAAGGAGTGCTACTAAGGTAATATCTTTTCATCGTTTGGATAGATTTGATAGAAAGTTTATTCTAGGTTTTAGTAATATCTATGGACCCTTGACTAAAAAAATGAGAGGGGATAGAAAAGAGTTTAAGTGGACCATAGGGGCAGATAAGGGTTTTAAATTGTTGAAGAGAGAAGTGACAGAACAAACTATTTTAGCACTGCCAAATTTTAACAAGGTGTTTCAAGTAGACTGTTATGCTAGTGGTAAGGCCATTGGCACAGTTTTGAGTCAGGAAGGTAAACCCATTGCTTATTTTAGTGAGAAGTTGAATGATGCCAAGAGAAAATATTCTATTTATGATCAAGAGTTCTATGCTATAGTTCAGGCATTAAGAAAGTGGAGACATTATCTATTTCCAAGGGAGTTTGTTTTATTTACTGATCATCAAGCTTTGCAATATTTGAATAGTCAAGGAAAGTTGAATCAAAGGCATTTGAAATGGGTTGAGTTTTTGCAGAGTTATACTTTTGTTTTGAAGCACAAGAGTGGGATGTCTAATAGGGTTGCAGATGCCCTTACTAGAAGATTGATTTTGCTGATAGAGATGCAAATTGAGGTTGTTGGGTTCAAGGAACTTATGAGTTTGTATCCTGAAGATCCAGATTTTGGTGAATCTTGGAAAGCTTGTAGAGAACCTATTACTCTGGATAGAACCAAATGGTTGGATTTTATAATCTAGGATAATATGTTGTTCATAGGTATTCAGTTGTGCATTCCAAAGAGCTCCATGAGGGAGAATTTAATCAAAGAAAAGAATAGTGGAGGATTGGATGGATATTTTGGGTGAGATAAAACCATTTCTCTGGTTAGTGAGAATTATTATTGGCCACAGTTGTAGCAAGATGTTAAAAAATTTGTACAAGGTTGTAGAGTATGTTAGATGACAAAAGGAGTGAAGCTGAATGCAGGTTTATACCAGCCATTACCTGTACTAGAGAACCAATGGGAGGATATTAGTATGGACTTTGTTCTTGGCCTACTGAGAACTCAGAGAGGGCATGATTCCATCTTTGTAGTGGTCGATAGGTTTTCAAAAATGGCACATTTCATTCCTTGAAAGAAGACTAATGATGTTGTTCATGTAGCAGAATTGTTTTTCAGGGAGGTGGTAAGACTACATGGCTTAACAAAGAGCATAGTTTCAGATCGAGACACCAAGTTTGTTGGTTAATTTTGGAGAACCTTGTGGAAATAGTTGAAGATAGATTTAAAGTTTAGTTCAGCACACCATCCATAGATTGATGGATAGACAAAAGTTGTGAATAGGAGTTTGGGAAACTTGTTGAGATGCTTGGCTGGAGATAAACCAAAGGGATGGGATTTGGTTTCACCATAGGTAGAATTTGCATATAATAATTCTGTCAATAGGAGCACTTGTAAATCACCATTCTAGATAGTGTATGGAAGTAGTTCCACAAATGCATCAGAATTAAGAAAGTTGGACAAAGGAGAGACAAGTAGCTCTGAAGCTAAAGAATTTACAGAACACTTGAAGAATTTGCATGAGGAGGTGCAGCAACATATTAATAAAATGAATACATAGTACAAGGCTATGGCTAAAAAGAAAAGAAGACAAGGAATTTCAGGTGGGAGATCAAGTCATGGTTCATTTGTGAAAGGAGAGATTTCTAGTAGGAACATATAATAAGTTGAAGATGAAGAATTTTGGACCATACAAACTATTGAAGAAGCATGATTTAGGAAATGCTTTTGATGTAGAGGTGTCCAGTGAACTAAATATTTCACCAGTATTTAAAATTTCAGATTTGACAGAATATCATGGGGGAGGTGTGGAGAATCAGATCACGGTAGCATAGTGGAATATTCCAGCAACTACTTAAGCTACAGAAGAGATTGGAGACATTTTGAATAGTCATATTGGAAGAAGCACAAGGAATATGACATATGAAGAATATTTGGTCAAATGGAAAGGACGACCTATAGAAGATTCATCATGGCTATCAAGGGAGGAGGTTAACCGTCTTGGTTTTCCTTTTCCCACCTAAGACGTGACATGGTCACTTCTCAAATTACCCCGGGTGTCTGATGCAGGAGCAGCCTGGGTGTAAGAGCAATCTTGCATCACCCAAAAATATTTTTTGGTTTCTTTTCAATAAGGGCTATTTTGTGCAGAGTTACTATTTTTGGAAATTTACTATTTTTAGTAATTTTTTGGTTTAAGCTCAGAATATTCTATTTTCTTCCCTGGATGTTCACTTTGATTGTATCAGCATGTCAGTAAAGTTTCATTGCCAAATCAAATCTAGTTTTTTAGATATTGGATATTTTCGGTATTGGCAGCAGAGTACAAAAACTTCAAACTCAGTTTTGAAGGCTTTAGAAGCTCTGAATGGGGTTGAAACCTTGGCTGACTAGGAAAGTCCAAGTCAGGCATTGTAGAGTGATTTGTGGCATTTCTGAAATGGGGTAACGGTGGCCCACCGGATCAATTGTTGAAGTGTTATGGTCTCCAGAAGTTGCACTACCTAAACTTGAAAATATAAAGTTTTTTCAAAATTTCTTTTTGGGTTCCAAAGTTGTTTGGGCCTACTGTAATGTAATAAGAATGAATAATAATATATTAGGGTTGGTCAGGTTCAAACTTTAGGGTTTTATTTCTAGAGTCTTCTTGGGCGGTTAAAATTGACTATATATTGAAGGCCCATAGGGTTGTCTATGGAAGTTCGGGGTTATGCAGCTGGTGGCTCTAGCTTGCAGATTATTGTAATAAAATACCCATGTGGCTATGCATGTTTCATTTTTGGAGGTGTATTTTATATTTTAGAATATTGTAATTTCATTTCATGGTGGATAATAGAAAGGTCATTCTTTTCTTTTCAAATCTTTTTATTCTCAATTTTTCTGTGTGTTTATGTTAATAAGGCGAGGACCCTTCATCAAGTGGTATCAGAGAGTGATTTCCTGAGTGTGTAGATAGATTGCCAACTGTGAGACAGTTTGCACTAGGAGCATGGTTGTGGGTTCACGTGAAAAGAGCCAATATGCCTCCATGAAGAAACCATGGTGGGAGAGTTGCAGGTGTGACAGAAGAGGGTTTTAGAACCCTCTAGAGACAAGTGCAAGCGTTGCAAGAAGAGCTACGTAGAGGAATGAATATTGCGGTTAGAGATGAAAGTGATGAGGAATTTGAAGAGGAAGGATAAGGTGACCAGGAAGCACCAGAAGCGCCTAGAAATCCTTAAGAGGATAGGCTTTTGAGGGCCATTTCCAAGATTGGAAAGAGACCCAAGATTGAAGTTCCCACATTTTGGGGAAATCCTAAACCAGAGGAGTTGATCGACTAGATCAATGATGTAGAATAATATTTTGAATATGAAGATGTCAAAGATCAAGATTGGGTCAAATTTGCGAAGGCAAAACTGAAGGGCCATGCAAAAATTTGGTGGTAGAAGATTCAGTTGGAGAGGAATAGAAGAGGAAAGAAAAAAATGACAAGATGGGACCGAATGGTGGAGAAGTTGAAGAGGCATTCCCGTTGATTAGGAGGAGGTTTTTGTGGGACATGTTTTCAATATGGAGAAGAAGGACACCGAGCCTATGAATTCCCACAACATCAAGGAAGGATGGATAGGAGGAATGAAGGCCATGCAAAAGTTGCACATGTAATTGAAGAAGCTTAGTCAGAACACTTAGATGATGCTGAGAGAGGAGAAACCCTAGTTGTCAGGAGGATCCTGATAAATGAAGAAAAGAGCTTAGATCAGAGGAAGATCCTATTTTGCACTAGATGCAAGTGCAAGGACAAGTGTTGTGATGTGATTATTGATGGTGGAAGCACTGATAACCTAGTATCGGAAGAAATGGTAACAAAGTTGAAGCTGAAAATGGAAAAGCACTTGACATCCATACATAATTTCCTAGGTGCAAGATGACCACAAGGTCCTGGTCAATGAGCAATGCTTAGTAAAGTTCAAGATTGGAAGTTACCAAGATGAGGTACTTTGTGATATAATCCCCATGGATGCATGTCATTTGTTACTGGAAGGCCTTAGCAGTTCGACAGGCGTGCCATACATGATGGCCATGCTAATACTTATTCTTTAACAAAGGATGGAGTTTGACACAAGCTGAAGACATTGAAGGAAACAGGAGAAAAGGTATGTAGTAATTCCATAATATATTTATTTGATGGAAGAAAGTTCTTAGAAGGTATGAGGCATGAGCATATGTGTTTTTCCCTAATTCCAAAAGTGGGTAAAGTAGAAGTAGAAGATGTACTTGCAAAAGTTATAGACTTTTTGGAGGAGTTTCAGGATATTGTTTCTGATAATGTACCTAATGGATTACCACCGGTGAGGATGATCAGCCATCAGATGGACTTGATCCCAGGGGCTAGCTTTCCAAACAAGGTAGCCCAAGTGATGACTACAGTAGAGAGTGAAGAATTGAATAAACAAGTACATGAGTTGTTGCAGAAGGGATTGATCCAAGAGAGCTTGAGTCCATGTGTTGTACCATTGGTATTAGCACCAAAGAAAAATGGAGAATGGAGGATGTGTATAGATTCTTGAGCTATCAATAAGTTCACTATCAAGTACAGATTTCCCTTACCAAGAATGGATGATATTATGGATTGTTTGAGTGGAGCTGAGTATTTCAAAAAGATAGATCTAAAGAGTGGATATCACCAAATTAGGATTAGAGAAGGAGATGAATGGAAGATAGACTTCAAGACAAAGGAGGGATTGTATGAGTGGTTAGTCATGTCTTTTGGGCTAACCAATGCACTGAGGACATTCACGTGGCTCATGAATGAAGTACTAAGAGAATTTCTGGGTAAGATTGTTATTTTTTACCTCGATGATATCTTGATTTTCAGTAACACATTGGAGGAACATATGATGCATATTTGAAAGGTGTTTGAGAGGTTAAGGGAAGAGAAGTTGCTGATTAATCTGAAGAAGTGTAGTTTTGTGAAGGAGTTAGTGTATCTAGGATTTGTAGTCTCAGCAGAAGGTCTAAAAATGGACCTAGAGAAGGTGCAGGCTATCCTTGAATGGCCTACCCCAAGGAGTGATACTGAGGAAAGATATTTTCATGGTTTGGATAGCTTTTATAGAAATTTTATTCAAGGTTTCAGTAATATCTATGGACCCTTGACTAAAACAATGAGAGGGGATAGGAAAGAGTTTAAGTGTACTGTAGGGGTAGATAAGGGTTTTGAATTGTTGAAGAGAAAAGTTACAGAACAACCTATTTTAGCACTTCTAGATTTTAACAAGGTGTTTCAAGTATACTATGATGCTAGTGGTAATTCCATTGGCACAATTTTGAGTCAGGAAGGTAAACCCATTGCTTATTTTAGTGAGAAGTTGAATGATGCCAAGAGAAAATATTTTATTTATGATCAAGAGTTCTATGCTATAGTTCAAGCATTGAGGAAGTGGAGACATAATATTTTACCAAAGGATTTTGTTTTATTTGCTGATCATCAAGATTTGCAATATTTGAATAGTCAAGGAAAGTTGAATTAAAGGCATTTGAAATGGGTTGAGTTTTTGCAGAGTTATACTTTTGTTTTGAAGCACAAGAGTGGGAAATCTAATAGGGTTGTAGATGCCCTTAGCAGAAAACTGATTTTGCTGACAGAGATGTAGATTGAGGTTTTTGGGTTCAAGGAACTCAAGAGTTTGTATTCTGAAGATCAATATTTTGGCAAAGCTTGGAAAGTTTGTAGAGAACCCGTTACTCTGGATAGAACCAAATGGTTGGATTTCATAATATAGGATGATATCTTGTTCGGAGGTAGTCAGTTGTGCATTCCAAAGAGCTCCATGAGGGAGAATTTAATAAAAAAAAAACACAGTGGAGGATTGGCTAGACATTTTGGCCGAGATAAAACCATTTCTCTGGTTAGTGAGAATTATTATTGGCCATAGTTGTAGCCAAATGTTAAGAAATTTGTACAAGGTTGCAAAGTATGTCTGATGGCAAAAGGAGTGAAATAGAATACAGGGTAATATAATCCATTACCTATACCAAAGAAGCCATGGGAGGATATTAGTATGGACTTTGTTCTTGGCCTTCCAAGAACTTAGAGAGGGCATGATTCCATCTTTGTAGTGGTGGATAGGTTTTAAAAAATGGCACATTTCATTCCTTGCAGGAAGACTACTGATGTTTTTCATGTAGAAGAATTGTTTTTCAGTGAGGTGGTAAGACTACATGGCTTACCAAATAGCATAGTTTTAGATCGAGACACCAAGTTTGCTGGTTACTTTTAGGGAACCTTGTGGAAAAAGTTGAAGATAGATTTGAGGTTCAGTTCAGTGCACCATCCACAGATTGATGGACAGACAGAAGTTCTGAATAAGAGTTTGGGAAACTTGTTGAGATGCTAGGTTGGAGATAATCCAAAGGGATGGGATTTGGTTTTACTACAGGTAGAATTCTTTGGAAAGTGACAATGCAAGAAATTGTTATTTTTTCATTGTTGTAAAACCTTGACTGGTGAGACTATTGTTAACTGTTTGAGTACCATATCTATTATTGATGAAGAAGATTTAAAAAGAAGACCAAGTGAATGGCTTGTGCTGAGCTAAGTTTCTTGTGCCAAGAAAAGTTGTTCGTGATGAGAAAATTTGTTCAATTTTGAGCACCCATGAAATTTCCAGGTGAAAATAATGATGTTGGCTGACTTAAAGTAATTGGATTAATGATGAGATTTGAGATCTCTGGCCGACTTAGTTAATTTTATTTGGATATGTAATGTTAATTAAAGATTGATCCACATTATTTAATGTATGGGTAACCGTAATTAATGCATGGTTTCAAGATTTAATTAGAGACTACTTTGGAGAAGTAAATGTAATGCAAAGATGGAATGATCCAATAGATCTGACCGAACCTAAGATCTACGATCTTGTTTAAATGGAAAAATATTTATCTAACCTAGACAGAGAGGTATATGATAACCTCAAGGGGTTATTCATTTAGTATGTAAGAGGTGTGCTGCTGAATGTGAAGTGGATGTGTATGCAAGAGGTTTACATAGTTGATTTACTATTTGGCATGATCTAGTAGAGAAGGCTGAATACAAAAGTAGAGAGTTGCATATGTGATTGCTTGACAAATTTCCAAGCAGATCAGAAGGTTGAAATGACAATGCAAGCTATCTAGTAAGTTAACATCAGAGCTGTAATTGGATCTAAATTGCAAAGTTAGTTGTATGTACCAGATCACAACTGCTGATTACTTTCTAACCATTGTATGAGTTAAATCCTTTAACAAGGGTGACCTAATAGTCATTTGTATAAATCCTCTAACAAGGTGAGATTCAGGTGGAATGTTCTAAGTCCTCTAACAAGGTCACTCCTAACAAGGTGATTAAATCCTTTAAATAGGTCACACCTAGCAGTGTGTTGTTGTAACCTTTAACAGGGTTGGCTCCTCACAGGGCATCACTTCAAAAGATTGAAAACTTGGTAGCATGTTACTGGTGGTTTTTTCCATATTGGGTTTCCACGTTAAATACTTGTGTCAACTTGTGTGAATGCTTATGGTTTGTTTTACTGTTATGTTTCTACAAGCTAATTTCAATTGACAGTAAACTACATGATTAAAGTTGTTGACTTATGCTACTATTTCCGAGTAGATCTGAAATACAAAAAGTTTTTATTTGCCAAATCTAGACCCAAGGGTAACTGATTCACCCCTCCCCTCTCATTTATTCTAAATTCATTCTAACAATTGGTATCAAAGCTTTGGTCTCCTGAAAATAGTTTGAAGGTACTTGGAGCGAAAAGATCAAGATGTATAAGAAGGAGGTTCCTAAGATGAACAAAGATAACTTCCCTGCATGGCAGAGTTTGATGAAACTGCATTTGGTTGGTATTGGAGATGATGCTAAGTGACTTATTGAAAATGCCTATGTACCACCTACTGCTCCTCTCATAGCTGCACAACTAAAAGAAAAACAAGAGCACAATCAAGCAATGTTGGAGATTGCCTCCTCATTGAGCTATTTAGTGTTTGATGATATAAAGAGCTACACAAATGCAAAATAGATGTGGGACAAACTTGAAAGTATCTATGGTGGAGACACAAATGTGCTGAGAGCTAAATCAGAAAGTCTAAGAGGTAATTTTGATGAAATGAAAATGCAAGAAGGTGAAAATGTTATTCAGTACTATGGTAGAGTAAAAAAAGTTGTAAATGCCACTAGAGGGGCTAATGGAACAATTGATGAGAACACTATTATTAGCAAGGTACTAAGAACTTTACTTCCTGTATATGCTATTAGAGTTTCTAAAATTCAAGAATTGAGATGTACTCCTAACAATAATCTAAATCTAGAAAATCTAATAGGCATACTCACTGCATTTGAAATGTCAGATTATGATAACTATAATCCACAAGGGATTGATTCTGCTTTTAGATCACAGCTAGTTCTCAATAAATCTAAGAAAGGAAAGAAACATGTGGATAGTGACAGTGACACTTCTGATGATGATCTTGAAGAACTTGAAGCACTTATGGCAAAAAGACTATCCAAAGGAAAAGGAAAATACAGAGGTAAACTTCCTATTATTTGTTTTTCATGCAATAAAGTTGGTCATATAGCTGCTAGATGTCTTGATAAGAATGAAAAAGATGAAAGAAGGGACAAAAAATACAAAGAATGCAAAGACAGAAAGGATGACCGAGACTTTAGGAAATATAAGGACTACAAAGACAAAGGTAAGAAATCTTGTTATATTGCTGAAGAAACTTCTGACAATGACACTGATAATTCTGACGATAATGATATAGAAGTTGTTTATGTTGCAATGAAATAAGATTCTGATGATGCTGAGAAAACTACACTAATCTCTTATATGAGTAAAAATGATTGTTGGATCATTGACAGTGGTTGTTCCCATCATATGACTAGTGACAAAGATAAGTTTGAAGCCCTAAACCAATGTAAAGGAGGATATGTAAAATTTGGTAATGATGCACCATGTCTTATCAAAGGTAAGGGATTGATTAACTTGACTGACAAAATCAGATGTGATGATGTGTATTGGGTTGATGATCTTAAATACAATTTGCTGAGTGTTGCATAGCTAAACACTTGTGGTTACAAAGTTGAATTCCATCACAGAAAAGCAAAGATCTATGATTCTACTGGAGAATTAGTTGGAAATGGTGATCAGACTAAAGGTAACTTATTTTATCTAGATTTATCTGAAGAAACATGTTTGTTTTCATAGTAAAATGATGTTTGGTTATGGCATAAGAGGTTGTGTCTTGTGAAATTTGATAACTTGGTAAGCATAAGCAAATTGAAAAAGGTTAGAGGGCTACCTAAGTTAAAGAAACCTGAGAATCCTATGTGTAAACAATGTCAACTAGGAAATATGACTAAGTCTAGTTTCAAGAGTAAAACACACATATCAGAGGAAATTCTGGAATTGGTCCATACTGATCTATGTGGTCTCATTGGAGAAAGAAGCTATTATGGTGCTAGATACTTTATTCTATTTGTTGATGATTATTCAAGAATGATGACTATAATGTTTCTCAAGGAAAAATCTGATGCATTCCAGTTATTTAAATGGTACTTAGCTAAAGTTGAAAAGGAAACAGGTAAAAGTTTGAAATAATTAAGATTTGACAGAGGTGGAGAGTTTATTTCTAATGAGTTTAACAGGTTCTGTAATGACCGAGGCATAAAGAGACAGATGTCTGCACCCAGGACTCCTCCACAAAATGGTATTTCTAAATGAAGGAATAGATCTATCATGGACTGTGCTAGAGCACTAATGATGGAGAAAAATGTTGCACAAAAATATTGGAAAGAAGTTGTAAGTATTGTAGTCTATACACTGAATAGAGTTCAAGTCAAGAATGGTACAAATGCTACACCTTATGAACTTTGGTATGGTTATGCACCCAGTGTAAAGTATTTGGAAGAAAATGTTTTATATTGAAAGACAACAAAAATGGAAAACTAGATGCTAAAGGTGAAGAAGGCATATTCCTTGGTTATTCAATGAAAAGAAAAGCATACAAATGTTTGAATTCTAATACTAACAAAATTTTTGAAAGTGCAAATGTAAGAATTGATGAGTTTGTAGAAAGAAATGAAGCTGGAAGTACACAAGAGCCTGAAAGCTACAGATCATTCATATATCTGGGTGAGGAAGATTCTAATTCACTACCTAAGACTACTGCTGAACAACAACATGCACCTGCCGAGTCACAGAGTGGAGTTGCTGAGAAATTGGAAGTGAATGCCAAGCTATCTTATGGAGAAGTCGAGTCATAGAATCAACCAGAACTGAATAGAAATGATGAACCTAAAGAAAGGATTGAGCCTACTCTAGCAAAATATGTGAGAAGAAATCAAAATTTTGATCAAATCATTGGATCAAAGGATTCTACTGTTATGACAAGAACTAAGTTGAAAAATGGCACATGTCTGTTATGTGAATTTGAGCCCACAACAGTGAAAGATGCTTTAGAAAATGAAGATTGGATACAAGCAATGAATGAGGAAATTGAACAAATTGAGAGGAACAAAACTTGGACACTTGTACCTAGGCCAAAGGACAAAAATGTAATTGGCACAAAGTGGGTATTCAGGAATAAGCTGAATGAACATGGAGATGTGACAAGAAACAAAGCTAGATTGGTATGCAAGGGTTATGCACAGGAGGAAGGAATTGACTATGGTGAAACCTTCACCCCAGTTGCAAGACTGGAAGGTGTCAGAACCTTACTTGCATATGCAGCCTATAAAGGATTCAAAGTTTATCATATGGATGTGAAATTTGCATTTCTCAATGGAATCTTGGAAGAAGAAGTGTATATCAAGCAAGCTGATGGTTTTATAGACCCAAACAAAAGAGATATAGTTTACAGATTGCACAAAGCATTATATGGATTGAAGCAAGTGCCAAGAGCATGGTATGAGAGATTGCACAATTATCTGATCAAGATTGGATTTGCAAATGAAAATAACAACCTGTACTTAAAGATAGAGCAAAGCAAAGGTATACTATTAACTGAAATTTTTGTAGATGACATCATATTTAGTGGACAAGATGTGTTATGTCAAAAATTTGCAACAGAGATGCAAAATAAGTTTGAGATGTTGATGTTTGGTGAAATAAAATTCTTTGTTGGCTTACAAATTTATCAAATGAAGAATGGTATCTATATCACTCAATCTAAATATATCAAAGAGTTACTGAAAACTTTTGGAATGGAAGATTCCAAACTAGTGAGTACACCCATGGCTACTGGACAGAAGCTGACAAAAGATGATGACACAAAAGAAGTGAACCAAACACTCTACAGATCTATGATTGGAAAAGTACAGTATGTTGTACATAGTAGACCTGATATTGCCCTAGCTATTGGAATTGTTGCAAGATTTTTTGCTAATCCCAAGGAAACTCACATGATGGCAGTAAAAAGGATTCTAAGATATTTGAAAGGAACTAATGACTATAGTCTATACTATAAAAAGAATGAAAAGTTTGAACTCAGAGTTTACACTGACTCTGATTGGGCTGGAAATCTTGATGACAAGAAAAGTACTACTGGTGGAGCATTTATTTTAGGAAAGAGATTGATCTCCTGGACAAGCAAGAAATAGAACTGCACCTCACAATCTACAGCTGAAGCTGAGTATGTGCCAGTAACAGTTAACTATTCTAACATTGTGTGGTTGAAGATACTACTGAAAGGTATGAAGGAAGAAATCACTGACCCATATGTCATATATTGTGATAACACAAGTGCTATTAATATTTCTAAAAATCTTGTTATGCACTCAAAGATAAAGCATATAGCTATCAAGTATCATTACTTGAGGGAGCTAGTTCAGAGTAAAAAAGTGAGACTAGATTATGTGAACACTAAAGAACAATTAGTAGACATATTCACAAAAGCACTACCCAAGGATGCTCATAAGTATCTATGAGGTAAATTGGGGGTGATTCCCCTCACTGAGGATAATTAAGTTCTGTATGGCACTGTTGCATCAAATATTACATTTAGAATATTTGACACATTGATGCACAACAAGTCACACTTTAGGATGCTGGCTAAAGTTGTGAAGATGAACAAGGATAGAAAAGAAAATCAATCATAATCAAGATGATAGGATCAACATGATACTGAAGATCTACATGATAATAATATCGACGTCTTTCCCATTATTGTCAAAGAGGGAGAGATTACCTATAAAGAGGGAGAGATTGCCAAGAAAGAGAGATTACAAAGAAGGAAAGATTACATAGAGGTAGAAGTTACTATTGAAAACATTGAAGTGATTATCTACTTAGAGGGAGTCTACAGATGATTAGACATAGATGATTACAATGTGATTATAGACACGGAGGGAGAAATGGTTTATATAGAAGAATCAGAATGAAGCTAAAGACATTAATGAAGATTCGTTCATATCAAGGAACACAGGTGAATTTTTGGATTGGTTGGTAACTATGCTTGTTAAATCACTATTTTAATATTTTGTGTTGCCATCAATGCCAAAGAGGGAGATTGTTGGAAAGTGACAATGCAAGCAATTGTTATTTTGTCATTGTTGTCAAACCTTGACTGGTGAGACTATTGTTATCTATTTGAGTACCATATCTATTGTTGATGAAGAAGATTTAACAAGAAGACCAAGTGAATGGTTGAATTAAGAAAAATAAAAGGGTACTTGATCAGTTGGCACTCTGGAAAAATAATTAGTTGTTTATCTTTCAAAGACAATTTTTTTGTCTGTTTTGTGCCGAGAAAGATTTTGGCTTGTGCTGAGCAAAGTTGTTCGTGACGAGCAAAGTTGTTCAATGTCGAGCACCCATGAAATTGCTGAGTGAAAATAATGATGTTGGCCGACTTACAGTAATTGGATTAATGATGAGATTTGAGATCTCTGGCCGACTTAGTTAATTTTATTGGGATATGTAATGTTAATTAAAGATTGATCCATGTCATTTAATGTATGGGT
>MU225084.1:1951688-1985718 GCA_018584345.1 Thuja plicata | reverse complement strand
ATTTTATTGGGATATGTAATGTTAATTAAAGATTGATCCATGTCATTTAATGTATGGGTAACCATAATTAATGCATGGTTTCAATATTTAATTAGAGACTACTTTGGAGAAGTAAATGTAATGCAAATATGGAATGATCCATTGGATCTGACCTAACCTAAGATCTATGATCTTTTTTAAGAGGCAAAATATTTATCTGACCTAGACAAAGAGGTATATGATAACCTCAAGGGATTATTTATTTAGTATGCAAGAGGTGTGCTAGTGAATGTGAAGTGGATGTGTATGCAAGAGGTTTGCATAGTTGATTTATTGTTTGGCATGATCTAGCAGAGAAGGCTGAATACAGAAGCAGAGATTTGCATGTGTGATTGCTTGATGAATTTCCAAGTAGATCAGAAGGTTGAAATGACAATGCAGGCTATGTAGTAAGTTAACATCAGATCTATAATTGGATCTGAATTACAAAGTTAGTTGTATGTACCAGATCACAACTGGTGATTACTTTCTAACCATTGTATGAGTTAAATCCTTTAACAAGGTTGACCTAACAGTTATTTGTATAAATCCTCTAACAAGGTGACATTCAGGTGGAATGTTCTAAGTCCTCTAACAAGGCCACTTCTAACAGGGTGATTAAATCCTTTAACCAGGTCACACCTAGCAGTGTGTTGTTGTAACCTTTAACAGGGTTGGCTCCTCACAAGGCATCATTTCATAAGAGTGAAAACTTGATAGCATGTTATTGGTGGTTTTCCCATATTGGGTTTCCATGTTAAATACTTGTGTCAACTTGTGTGAATGCTTATGGTTTGTTTTACTGTTATGTTTCTACAAGCTAATTTCAATTGACAGTAAACTGCATGATTAAAGTTGTTGACTTATGCTACTGCTACTGAGTAGATCTAAAATACAAAAAAAAATTATTTGCCACATCTAGACCTAAAGATAACTGATTCACCCCTCCCCTCTTAGTTATTCGAAATTCATTCTAACAAAATTTGCATATAATAATTCTATCAATAGGAGCACTGGTAAATCACCATTCTAGATAGTGTATGGAAGTAGTCCCAGAAATGCATTAGAATTAAGAAAGTTGGACAAAGGAGAGACAAGTCGTGTTGAAGCTGAAGAATTTGTAGAACACTTGAAGAATTTGCATGAGAAGGTGTGGCATCATATAAATAAAATGAATACACAGTACAAGGATATGGATGACAAGAAAAGAAGACATAAGGAATTTCAGGTGGGAGATGAAGTCATGGTTCATTTGTGAAAAAGGAGAGATTTCTAGTAGGAACATATAATAAGTTGAAGATGAAGAAGTTTGGACCATGTAAAATACTGAAGAAGCATGATTCAGGAAATGTTTATGATGTAGAGTTGCCTAGTGAACTAAATATTTCACCAGTATTTAACATTTTGGATTTGACAAAATATCATGAGGGAGGTGTTGAGGATCAAATCACGGTAGCATAGTGGAATATTCTAGAAACTGCTTCAGCTATAGAGGAGATTGGAGACATTTTAGATAGTCATGTTGGCAGAAGCACAAGGAACAGGACATATGAAGAATATTTAGTCAAATGGAAAGGACAACCTATAGAATATTGATCATGGCTATCAAGAGAGGAGGTTAACCATCTTGGTTTTCATTTTCCCACCTGAGACGTGATAGGGTCACTTCTCAAATTACCCTGGGTGTCTAATGCAGGAGCATCTTGGGTGTAAGAGCAATCTTGCATCACCCAAAAATATTTTCTGGTTTCTTTTCAATAAGGGCTATTTTGTGCAGAGTTACTATTTCTGGAAATTTACTATTTTTAGTAAGTTTTCCATTTGAGCTTAGAATGTTCTATTTTCTTCCCTCGAGGTTCACTTTGATTGTATTAGCCTGCCAGTAAAGTTTCATTGCCAGATCAAATCTAGTTTTGTAGATATTGGATATTTTCGGTATTGGCAGCAGGGTACAGAAACTTTGAACTCAATTTTGAAGTCTTTTGAGGCTCCAAATGGGGTTGAAACATTGGTTGAATAGGCAAGCCCAAGTCAAACTAGGCAAGCCCAAGTCAGAAATTATAGAGAACTTCATGTCATTTCTGAAATGGGGTTACGATGGCCCGCCGGATCAATGGTTGATGAGTTATGGTCTCTGAAAGTTGCACTACCTGAACTTGAAAATATAAATTTAGTTCAAAATTTATTTTTTGGTTCTAAAGTTGTTTGGGCCTACTCTAATGTAATAAGAATAAATAATAATATATTAGGGTTGGTCAGCTTCAAAATTTAGGGTTTGATTGCTAGAGTCTTCTTGGGCAGGTAAAATTGGCTATATATTGAAGGCCTGTAGGGTTGTCTAGGGTAGTTCGGGGTTATGCAGCTGGTGGTTTTGGCTTGCAGATTATTGTAATTAAATGCCCATGTATCAAAGTAGGATTTCCTAAGTGTGTAGATAGATCACTAACTATGGGGAAGTTTGCACCAGGAATGTGGTTGTGGGTTCGCGTGATAAGAGCCAAACTGCCTCCATAAAGAAACTGTGGTTGGAGAGTTGCAGGTGTGACAAAAGAGGGTTTTAGAGTACTCTAGAGACAAGTGCAAGCATTGCAAGAGGAGCTACATAGAGGAATGAATATTGTGGTTAGAGATGAAAGTGATGAGGAATCTGAAGAGGAAGGACAAGGTGACCAGGAAGCACCTAGAAATCCTGAAGAGGATAGGCTTTTGAGGGCCATTTCCAAGATTGGAAAGAGACCCAAGATTGAAGTTCCCACATTTTTTGGGAAATATTAACCCAGAGGAGTTGATCGACTGGATCAATGATCTAGAAGAATATTTTGAATATGAAGATGTCGAAGATCTAGATCGGGTCAAATTTGCAAAGGCCAAACTGAAGGGCCATGCAAAAATTTGGTGGTAGGAGAATCAGTTGGAGAGGAATAGAAGAGGAAAGGAGAAAATTACAATATGGGACCGAATTATGGAGAAATTGAAGAGGTAGTTAATTCCTGTTGATTATGAGCTTGATCTGCTGAGGAAAATGCAAGGGTTGAAACAAGTAGGAAAATCTGTACAAGAGTATACAAAAGAGTTCTACTGGGTCCTCATTAGAATAGGTCATGCAAAACCTGAGAAGGAAAAAGATGCCCGTTATCTTTATGGATTGCAGCCAAGTATTCAAGATGAGTTGAGTCTAGTTAGGATAACAAGTATTTAAGAGTCGTACCAATTTTCCCCAAGGGTGGAAGAGAAGCTGAACAAAAAGTTTGAAAGAAAGAAAGGTGGACGAGGACATGGTGGAAGGTCTGGTGGATAGTCTTATGGAGGCCGAAATGAAGATCAAAAAAAGAATGATGTGTCAAGTAGCAGTCAAAATCTGAGGGGAAATAATTACAATTGCTCCTGTGATCAAAATAATGGGGATTAGAGAGGAAGAGGAAGAGGGCAAGGACCAGGAAGAAGAGGTTTTCGTGGGACATGGTTTCATTGTGGAGAAGAAGGACACCGAGCCTATGAATTCCCACAACATCAAGGAAGGATAGATAGGAGGAATGAAGGCCATACATGAGTTGTGCATGCAAATGAAGAAGCTCAGTTAGAACACTTAGATGATTCTTAGAGAGGAGAAACCCTAGTTGTTAGGAGGATCCTGATAAATGAAGAGAAGAGCTCAGATTAGAGGAAGAGCCTATTTCACACTAGATGCAAGTGTGAGGATAAGTGTTGTGATGTGATTATTGTTGGTGAAAGCACTGATAACTTGGTATCAAAAGAAATGGTCACAAAGTTGAAGCTGAAAAGAGAAAATCACCCAGGTCCATACATAATTTTCTGGGTACAGAATGAACACAAGGTCCTGGCAATGAGAAGTGCTTATTAAAGTTCAAGATTGAAAGTTACTGAGATGAGCTACTTTGCGATGTCATCCCCATGGATGCATGTCATTTGTTGCTAGGAATGCCTTGGCAGTTTGACAGGCATGCCATACATGATGTCTATGCTAATACTTATTCTTTGACAAAGGATGGAGTTTGACACAAGCTGAAGCCATTAAAGGAAATAGGAGAAAAGGTATGTAGTAATGCCAGAATATGTTTAGTTGATGGAAGAAAGTTCTTAGAAGGTATGAGGCATGAGCATATGTGTTTTTCCCTAATTCCAAAAGTGGGTAAAGAAGAAGTAGAAGATGTACCTATAGAAGTTGCAGACTTGTTGGAGGAGTTTTAGGATATTTTTTTTGATAATGTACCTAATGGATTACCACCGGTGAGGAAGATCAGCCATCAAATGGACTTGATCCCAGGGGCTAGTTTTCCAAACAAGGCAGCCCATAAGATGACTCTAGTAGAGAGTGAAGAATATAACAGACAAGTGCATGAGTTGTTGTAGAAGGGATTGATCTGAGAGAACTTGAGTCCATGTGTTGTACCAGCAGTATTAGAACGAAAGAAAAATAAAGAATGGAGGATGTGTATAGATTCTTGAGCTATTAATAAGATCACTATCAAGTACAGATTTCCATTACCAAGAATGGATGATATAATGGATTGTTTGAGTGGAGCTGAGTATTTCACAAAGATAGATCTAAAGAGTGGATATTACCAAATTAGGATCAGAGAAGGAGATGAATGGAAGATAGCCTTCAGGACAAATGAGGGATTTTATGAGTGGTTAGTCATGCCTTTTGAGCTAACCAATGCACCGAGCACATTCATGCGACTCATGAATGAAGTACTGAAAGAGTTTCTGGGTAAGTTTGTTATTGTTTACCTGGATGATATTTTTATTTTTACTCAGACATTGGAAGAACATATGATGCATATTTGTAAGGTGTTTGAGAGGTTAAGGGAAGAGAAGTTGTTGATTAATATGAAGAAGTGTAGTTTTGTGAAGAAGGAGTTAGTGTATCTAGGATTTGTAGTCTCAGTAGAAGGTCTACAAATGGACCCAGAGAAGGTGCATGCTATCCTTGAATGGCCTACCCCAAGTAGTGCTAATGAGGTAAGATATTTTCATGGTTTGGCTAGCTTTTACAGAAAGTTTATTCAAGGTTTTAGTAATGTTTGTGGACCCTTGATTGAAACAATGAGAGAGCATAGGAAAGAGTTTATGTGGACTATAGGGGAAGATAAGGGTTTTGAATTGTTGAAGAGAAAATTTACAGAACAACCTATTTTACCACTTCCAAATTTTAATAAGGTGTTTCAAGTAGACTGTGATGCTAGTGGTAAGGCCATTGGCACAATTTTGAGTCAGGAAGGTAAACCCATTGCTTATTTTAGTGAGAAGTTGAATGATGCCAAAAGAAAATATTTGGTTTATGACCAGGAGTTCTATGCTATAGTTTATCCATTGAGGAAGTGGAGACATTATCTTTTTCCAAAGGAGTTTGTTTTATTTACTGATCATCAAGCTTTGCAATATTTGGATAGTCAAGGAAAGTTGAATCAAAGGCATTTGAAATGTGTTGAGTTTTTGTAGAGTTATACTTTTGTTTTGAAGCACAGGAGTGGGAAGTCTAATAGGGTTGTAGATGCCCTTAGGAGAAGACTAATTTTGCTGACAGAGATGCAAATTGAGGTTGTTGGGTTCAAGGAGCTCAAGAGTTTGTATCCTAAAGATCTAGATTTGGGCAAAGCTTGGAAAGCTTGTAGAGAACCTGTTACTCTGGATAGAACCAAATGGTTGGATTTCATAATCTAGGATGATATGTTGTTTAGAGGTAGTTAATTGTGCATTCCAAAGAGCTCCATGAGGGAGAATTTAATCAAAGAAAAGCATCGTGGAGGCTTGGGTGTATATTTTGGGCAAGATAAAACCATTTCTCTGGTTAGTGAGAATTATTATTGGCCACAGTTACAGCAAGATGTTAAGAAATTTGTACAAGGTTGCAGAGTATCTCAGATGGTAAAAGTATTAAAGCATAATATAGGATTATAGCAACCATTACCTATACTAGAGAAGCCATGGGAGGATATTAGTATGGACTTTGTTCTTGGCCAGCCGAGAACTCAGAGAGGGCATGATTCCATGCTTGTAGTGGTGGATAGGGTTTCCAAAATGGCACATTTCATTCCTTAAAAGAAGAATAATGATGCTATTCATGTAGTAGAATTGTTTTTTAGGGAGGTGGTAAGACTACATGGATTACCAAAGAGCATAGTTTTAGATCGAGACACCAAGTTTGTTGTTTACTTTTGGAGAACCTTGTGGAAAAAGTTGAAGAGAGATTTGAATATCAGTTCAACACACCATCCATAGATTGATGGACAGACAGAAGTTCTAAATAGGAGTTTGGGAAACTTGTTGAGATGCTTGGTTGGAAATAAACCAAAAGGATGATATTTGGTTTTACCACAGGCACAATTTGCATATAATAATTTTTTCAATAGGAACATTGATAAATCACCATTCCAGATAGTGTATGGAAGTAGTCCCAAAAATGCATCAAAATTAAGAAAGTTGGACAAAGGAGAGACAAGTAGTGCTGAAGCCAAAGACTTTGCAGAACACTTAAAGAATTTGCATGAGGAGGTGCGGTAGTATATTAATAAAATGAATACACAATACAAGGCTATGACTGACAAGAAAAGAAGATATAAGGAATTTTAGGTGGGAGATGAAGTCATGGTTTATTTGCAAAAGGAGAGATTTCTAGTAGGAACATATAATAAGTTGAAGATGAAGAGGTTTGGACCATGCAAAATACTGAAGATGCATGATTTAAGAAATTCTTATGATGTAGAGTTTCCTAGTGAACTAAATATTTCACCAGTATTCAACATCTTGGATTTGACAGAATATCATGAGGGAGGTGTTGAGGATTAGATCACGATAGCACAGTGGAATATTCTAGCAACTACTTCAGCTACAGAGGAGATTGGAGACATTTTGGACAGTCTTGTTGGCAGAAGCACAAGGAATAGGACATATGAAGAATATTTGGTCAAATAGAAAGGATGACCTATAGAAGATTCATCATGGCTATCAAGGGAGGAGGTTAACCATCTTGGTTTTCCTTTGCCCACCTGAGACATGACAGGGTCAATTCTTAAATCACCCCAGGTGTTTGATGTTGGAGCATCCTGGGTGTAAGAGCAATCGTGCATCACCCCAAAATATTTTCTAGTTTCTTTTTAATAAGGGCTATTTTGTGCAGAGTTACTATTTCTGGAAATTTACTATTTTTAGTAATTTTTCTGTTTGAGCTTAGAATGTTCTATTTTCTTCCCTGGAGGTTCACCTTGATTGTATCAACCTGCCAGTAAAGTTTCATTTCTAGATCAAATCTAGTTTTGTAGATATTGGATATTTTTGGTATTGGCAGCAGGGTACAAAAACTTCAAACTTAGTTTTGAAGGCTTTAGAGGCTCTCAATGGGGTAAAAAACTTTATTAACTAGGCAAGCCCAAGTTAGTTGTTGTAGATCACTTCATGAAATTTCTGAAATGGGCTTAGAGTGGCCCAACAGATCAATGATTGATGAGTTATGGTCTCCAGAAGTTGCACTACCTGAACTTGAAAATATAAAGTTACTTCAAAATTTCTTTTTGGGTTCTGAAGTTGTTTGGGCCTACTCTAATGTAATAAGAATGAATAATAATATCTTAGGGTTGGTCAGATTCAAAATTTAGGGTTTGATTTTTAGATTCTTCTTGGGTGGTCAAAATTGGCTATATATTGAAGGCCCATAGGGTTGTCTAGGGAAGTTTGGGGTTATACAGCTGGTGGCTCTGGCTTGCAGATTATTGTAATAAATTTCCCATGTGGCTATGCATGTTGCATTTCTGAAGGTGCATGTTATATTTTAGAATATTGTAATTTCATTTCATGGTGGATAATAGAAATCTCATTCCTGTGTTTGCAAATCTTGTTATTCTCAATTTTGTTGTGTGTTTGTGTTAATAAGGGGAGCACCCTTCATCATAGCTGGACTTCAACATTTCTTCTTTAATGTTGTTGACCACTCTCAAGCTGCTCCTTTTTCTCTGGCATGTCAGTAGCATGCGAAAATGTATACAAGTAAAATAGTCAAATCAATCAAAATATTAGAACACACATTCTAATAGCTATATGAAGTACTGCAATATATATATATATATATATATATATATATATATATATATATATAACTTTTGGCTAAACATGTCATAGCTAACTACCCATGGGCTTGGTGACTCTAACTGTACTTATCACAAGTTCAAATATTTATAGGTTCACAAATGTCTTGGTAATGTCTTAAATAAAGTATCAAGATAACATAAAACAAAGATAATAAATTGTCTCATCTTCTACCCCCGACAAGTAAAATGCTTGTCCTCAAGTATTGCATTTCTTTACAATTCCTTAAAACTCCCTGATTTCGGTCCTTCCTCTTCTTTGGCTCTTAAAGGTATAGACGAAGCCTCTGGTCTTTTCCCAGACATCCACCTTGTATTCCTCCTCTAGTTGATAAAGCCTTGCAACATTGACATCATAAAGTGGCCATAGGAGCATAGGTATATGCATTGTAAGGGGACACTAGAGCTCACATCTAATCTTCCTGTCCAACTGTATATATTTTGGTGCTCTGTGGATTGCTGCCTCAAGATTGATAGGGCTATGTGGCTATGATTTCTTGAATGCTTCTGGAAGTCTATTCCACTTGCTTCTAGCACCATCTAGGGCTCTCTGAAAAACAAAGTAGGACATCCCCTCATATTCTACATAGACCTCTCCTCTAATAGTAAAGATTTTATTCTTAGTTTCTACTTTAATACTTACATAGGTGAGGTTGAACCAATCCCTGAGGAGCACATCAGGTTTGCTACTTTTAACTCTTAATGGCAATGGTTCTGACTTCTCATGTTCTCTATAGTTGTCTAACTATCTTTCATAGTTTTCTTCATTATGCATCCAGGATATTAATGCCCTCACATGTATATCCCCAATATATAGTAAAAGATTTCATTATATTTCTTCAGGGATAATGAAGTTGTGCATGTATAACTCATAGAGTAGGTTCTGCTGCCATGAAGGAAGGGTCTGATATAGGCCATATAATTACTATGCCATTTTGAACTTAGAGTCTATGTTCTTTAAGGTCATCATAAGTTGAAACAAAAGGAACTGTTCTTTTAAACAAATAGCATAGACCCTAGGAGGAGGTCTACAAGTGATAACCTAATCAACCAACATTAGGACATGATCCATCCTTTCTTTTTGCCTGGCCAATTTCTCCTTTAGGTTTGCTATTCCCTAATCTTGGTCTTTTATTACCCTTTGCATTCTCTTCTTTTCCTCTTTCCATATGGTTGTTTTAAAAACAAATTTATTGTATAAGCCAAGGAGGAGTGACTGCAAAGTGGGTGGACCACACTCTTTGATTTGATTATTCGGCCTCCTTTGTTCTCTTCATGCTTTCTCTAAGTAGTTGGTAAACCAGGTTCTTTTATAAGGCACTAGGGCATTTTATGAGTGGGCTGATTGATGAGGTATTTGAACTTCTTCCTCATTTCTTTCTGGGGTATTTCAATGGATCTCTTGGGGGTTGTTTTGAAATACATCAAGTTCAACATCACATTTATCATTTAGGTTTTGAGAAATATCTAGAATTTCAGGTTGAGTTAGGGAATCATCTGGAACATACTGCACATGGGGTTCTATATCAGCTTGTTTGGGAGAGACAGATTGGATTTCTAGGGAAACTTTAGGAAGTTTTCCTCTCATTCTAGGGCTTCTTCTTATAGGATTTTCCTCAACCTCAACAACCTTCCTTCTACTAGCTTTATTTGGTCTCTCTTCTACGAGAGCCAATTTTATTTTCTTCCCTTTTGAAGCCGTGGGGTTTTGTGGTTCGGCTACAGGAACAAAAGTTCCTTCTCCTACTTTTTGTTTTCCTTTCTTTTGGGCAGGAGTAGGTACATTTCTCATATGAGAAGGTGAAGGTCTATTTTCTTGAGATTTTTCAAGTTCTATTTCTTGGTTGACTTGCTCAACAGCTGGTTTAGTGGGTGTTGCATCATCATTGCTAGTTTTCTCAATAGTCTCAATCTGAGGTTGCAGGGTTTTATGCTAAACAAAATTTGACCATGCCATAGGAGAGGCTTCCCTAAGTGATTTATATACTAAAAATTTGATTAGGGCATGGTGAGAGATAGAATTTGCATTCCCCTTTTGGGTTTCCTTAGCACTGATAATTAGCATGTTATACAAGAAAATAGAAACATTTACAAGAAGGTTATGTTAGGAATGGGAACATTGAGAGGGGAGGGGGGGTGAATCAGTGTTCAACAATTTATTATCTTTCAAAAAATTGAAACTTAGCCCATTAAATAGATAAAAAATTTAATAGGAAAATCATATCAACTATAACACATAACACAAGATATGTTTACGAGGAAACCTTGATCAGAGGAAAACCCCGGTGGGAATTAGTACCCACAAATAATCGCACTAGTCTTATGAACTTGTTAGAGTTCCTTTAACCTGTTAGGAGAAGTCATTACAATGCTGAGTACAATGAACCTGTTAGGAGTCTTTACGAACCCTGTTAAAGGTGGATGGCACACTTTTAGAGCTCACTGCTCGATAAGAAGGCTACAACCTCCTGATAATAGATACACACAATATCTAAAAGTTGAACTATTGTTATGACACTACTATCTGATCAGTTCCTTTTGTGTGCTAAAACTCTAACCTATGGTAGAGATTTATCTCATACTGAATATTCTCCTTTTAATACTATCTTACTTACATTCACTATCTTTCTTCCATTCTACTTATTAATACAAAATACATGTCAAGTATATATACATACTTAATAGATGTGACCGAAACTAAGACTTAGCCGACCCAAAATTGTCGTACATAATGCTTCAAAGTTAATTGGATTAAGCATTTTTACATGAGTGATAATAAAATAATTACAAACATATTAAAATAGGTGTATAGCCATAAAAAAACAAATTAATATGCACTAATCAAAATTTGTAGTCAGCTCCATGCTCTGTTCTATTGAACTGATAGTGGCACTTAGACTTGTTGTAACTTCACCATACTGATATATCTAAATCTATGTGTATAGAATTAGCATAAAATTTTATCCAAAAACTTATATCCAAAGGTGCAAACTATAAATTTTTTGTATGCACGTACGCTGGTGCTCTGATCAACGGGTATATCTCTGACTGCACTGTCTTCTATACTTAGCCAAATTCTGATCTTCAAAGTTTATGAACTGACTATCAAAACTTCATATGAATTTGTTTCCATAATGAAAAAAAAAAAATAGTCATATAATCTTAGTAAATTCAACTTTCCAACAATCTCCCCCTTTGTCATTAATGGCAACAAAAGAATGTGGCTAAGTTACTAAATTTTGACTTAACATAAAAAGCTGCACTTATAGTGATATATATCCTCATACTATCTTAACTTCAGCTATATACACTATGCTCCTTTATAAACTATACTCCCCCTTTGACATTAATGACAAAGGTGCCAAAAAATTATAATCTCTAAGTACTTACTTAGAGTACACATCTGGATATGCAATCTACAGGTTTTTGACTTCTTGGTGCCAAAACACCTTGAGTGCATCAACAGTATGAAGATGAGCGCATAATGCATAAGTGAGTTTATCCATTTTTACTAGATCCATGTAGGGGAATTGATGATATGTAATAATAGTTGCATCAATATGCCTGATATTATGATTCAGTACAGCTAAGGAGGGTGCAAGTGCATTTCTCAATTGAGTTTGTCTGGCCCTTATCTTGCTAATCTCTATCTTGGCTTTCTCAATTTTATCTAACTGCCCTTGATAGATGTTGTTACAAACATTGATGTCTTGAGAAGAGACTTCAACTAATTTCCTTATAGTTTCAATCAAGATGTCTTCTTCCTCAATCTTCTTTGTATGTTCTAAAGTGATTTTACCTCTGTCCATACAGTTAGCTATTACTTTTCTGCCTTTTGCTGCTAACTCTTTCAGAATTGCTTGACCAATCTTTAGTGAGTTAATATCTAATGAGAAGTTATTTATTAATTCATTCAACCTTTCCTTTTTTTACTTGTCTTTTGCAATTCTAGTAGCTGAGTCTACTAGACTTGTGAAATTTTCTTTGAAGTTTGTCAAAATATTATTGACATCATCAACTAATTAAATGTTCTCCAATTTCTTATCTTCTGGCACTAAGTTATTCAAAATGTTGACTGACTCAAGAAAGAGATGATTTCTCATTACTTGTTTCTCTTTTGCTTTCTCCATAGCCAATACACTTATTTTGATCAAATCTTCTTCTCCCCATGCATCTAGGTTTGTTGTATCAGGGGTTAAAATTGAAAACAATGATATTGATGGTTTGATAGACAAAGGGAATATTGCATTTTGACTCACATCCATACATTCACTCTTCACTGGTGTCTAAAAAAATGGTAGTTCATCCATTTTATCATTATCCTATCCTATTGTATCTTCAGTTGGGAATTCTTCTTGCTGCAAAGAAGATTTATCACTGCATAACATCTCAGCTTCTTTAGTACTCACAAAGGCTTCCTCAAACTTATTGAAATCATTTTCTAAGGTTGACATGGTTATCTCAACATCATTTATGAAAATTGTTTCATTTGTATCCTTGACTGTATCAGAGGGTGACATGTCTTTGGGCACTGAATCCTGTGGACCTGTACTAGGCACCTTAGGAATATTTGATTCTTTTTCATGCTTAGAGGGAACATAAGTATCTTTGTTTGTATGCGTCATTGATGGATACATGTGTATGTCTAAAAACACTTGCTTGAATTCTTTTTTAGTTTCCTTTCCAACCAAATCATACTCTTTATTCATAATGTGTAGAGTTCTTTTCTTAGCTCTTAGATGAGGTTTTACCAGAACTAACAGTATCACCTTCTCATCATGTGAAAAAATAAGGTGAAGATTATCTAATGTTTCTTCTCTAATCCTCATATCCTCTTCTAAGGCTTGCCTTTTCAATAAGTCAAGTATGTTCCATAATTTTTCTGGAATGACTATCTTACGTTCCAAAACTGACCTTTTGAAATTGATCATATGTGAGATAATCATAGAATGTATTTTTGATTTATCAATCTCTTGATACTTATCATAGACATTTGCAATTGAATCTAACCTTCCTTCATTGATAACTCTATTTCTCAAAACTTCTAGACTAGGTCTGAATCCTACCTCAGGAGGAGCTTGAGTATTCTTTACTTTGCTTCAAGTTGTCCTTGAGGATAGGTGGCTTGTGGGGATTTACTTCCTTCTTCTAGTCAGCTTTCTTGGCATAGAAGGTGTTGAGGATTCTAGATCAATAGTAGTTGAGGGCACAGATGTGCTCTCACCAGACTTATTCCTTTTCTTCTTATGGATATCATCAAATTTTTTAATCTTGACTTCTGTAGGTGTTTTCTTAAGTTTCTTAGCAATTTTAGCTTCCTTGGCTTTATCTAGGTCTTCTTGGGTGACACCATGAACTTTCAGAATATTAGAGGCAATCCTTGATACTTTCCTCTTATTTTCTACACTGTATAGGATAAAATCAACTTGATTTGTCTTTTCTCTGTATGTGCCCCATCTAGGCTTTTTTGGATCTTTAGGTGCAGATAGAAGGACTTGTGCATATCCTTCCATGATATGTTCTTCTACTTCATAACCAAGTGGGTGACTCCATTTAGTTCCTGGCTCAACTATTTCCATGCATGTACAATCTATTTCTACCATAAAACATATAGTATCATTGTACTTGTTAACTATGTTCTCAGGTATTCTGAACCTTTTTTTCATCTTAATTTTGAATGTCTTGATCTCCACATCCATAGAATCCCTGATACTGCTTTTAGATGTAGCTTTCAATGAAATTTGAGGCAAGGTAGGTTTGCTTCTGTCTAGGTAAAGATTAGAAACCTTACCAACAATGTGGAAGTACATGTATATGATTAGAGAACCATATCTAATTATTTTTCTCTTGTCATGCTTTATGGCCCTAATATTTTCTATCAACTATGTGCGCAAGATCTCAAGGAGGTTATAGTTAGTGTTTGCTCTTACTATCCTTATTGTTGCCAGAACTGTAGTTGTAGATACACTATTTAGTCTACTTATGTGCTAAAACTTGTATCCAAGTATCATAGTAATGAGTTTGATGTCTTTCTCCATAGGATCAACATTCATTCCATGCCTATCACTCCTAGATAAGCATGCCTTCTCAACTTGTTTCTTGATGCCCTTTCCAGTGGGAAGAACGAGACCAACCTTAGAGAGTCTAGTCATCTCATGAATGAGATCAACTGTAATACAAACATGGACTTCACCAATCCAAAATAGATCATCATGAATCCTACTAAGTAGAATTTAAACCCATTCTAGTTCATAAAACTCATGTACATTCGTATACTCAAAGATAGGGTTATCTGAGAGATGTGAGAATTCATCCTTGAATGAGTAATCAGGGTTAATCATAGATGCCATAAGTGTCATTATGCTGTCATCACCTACATACTCCTTCTTACAGTAAATGTAAGTGTGAATATCCTCGACATGCATCACTCCTAATGGAGTCTTGGAAAATGCCCCTTCAATATCATGTAACACTGACTTGAAAGGGTGCTTCTTAAACACATATCTCTTCTTCTCAGTGATGTCAAAGACTATAGGAGTTGCCATTAATTACTTGTAGATTGATTAAATAAGGTTTCACAAAGATTCTGAAATGACATGTCTATGCTAGGGTTTCATTTCAACTTCAATTCGCTTTGCTAACCAACCAATGGTTATCCTTCAACACTTTAGATGCTTGATTCTACTTTGCTTCTCCAAATGCCCAATCTAAAAATTAAAAGTGAAGACAACAGATCTTTTGGTACCTTATAAATCAAATTTTTGCAATTAATGCTTGTTGCCGTAACACAGTTTCCACTATGAATTCCAAATTTAGTTCCTTCTTTATTTAGAGATTTGTGCTCTTGCATACTGTATTAAAATGTAACCAAGAACATAAAACTGAAGGCGCATACTCAGAGGTGAGTATACCAGCCGCACAGGGGTTTAGAGATTGTCTAGCTCCCCCTATGACCAAGAAGGTCAGCTATCCAGAAGTAGAAGGTGCGTCCACTATGGATGCATCTACCACTTTGACTATACCATCATCTTTATTTACTTCAACCCATATTTTTCCTAAATCTTCTCTAGCTTTCAAAAACTTGACTTCTCCAGATTCTTCTAATAGAGATCCTTGAGACTAATTAGTTCTTTCTTGTCTTTACACTCTAGATCTACAGAACCTTGAGATGTGTCCAACTTTGTTACAAGAGTGACAAATTATTGGAGGTCTATTGATATGATTTACCATGCTACATTGTTTTGTTGAGTGTCCATTGCAATTACATATCTGACATGTAGTGTTTTGATAATTTTGTTGTGATTGATTTCTCTGATTTTACTAAGTCTGATTTCTTTGATTTGACCTACAATGTAAAGCTTTATGACCAAATTTTTTGCATGAATAACAATAACCATTGAAAGTTTTTACTTCTTTACAATCTCTTGCTAAATTTTCTTGTTTTTTACAGGCATAACAAGTTTGGTTAATTTGTTTTCATTCATCTTTAGGTGGTTCTATTTTATCTTCTACAAGATTCTTAGTTTTCTTTGCTTCTATAGATTCTTCTTGAGCTTTCTTCCTTTCTTGCATTACATTGATTTCAATTTGTGCTATGCTGTATCCAACACCAGTGGTATCACCTCTTACCTTTTGTGCATAAAGCTATGATTGTATTAGATCAGTACTTGTGTATAATTTGTCAATATGATTCTTGACTTCTATCAACTCAGATTCTATCTTTTTATTTATATTTTCCAATTCCAAAACCTTCAAGTTTTCTTGCATAAGTTCTTCATCTAATTGTTTACTTTCTTTAGTCTTTTCTTCAATGGCTATCTGGCTATCTATTAACTGTTCATTCAAATCTTCAATCTTATCCTTTAGAGACATTTTTTCTTCATTCAACTTTTTGACCATTTTCCCAAATCATTCATAGAGCAATCTTTCAAATCTTTTCTTAATTTTTTGATGAGTATTTGTGAGCCATCAAATTTCAATTTCAGTTCTTCATTTCATTTTTCACTTTTGTCAAGATCTTCAAGAGCTACTTCAATATTTTTCTTCATATGTTTTACTTCTACTGAATCCATGATCTCCTCAAGTGGTTAAAATTATATTAGAGGACCAAAGATCTGATACCAATTGTTAGGAATGGGAACACTGAGAGGGGGGTTGAATCAGTGTTCAACAATTTATTATATTTCAGCAACTTGAAACTTAGCCCAATAAATAGATAAAATATTTTAATAAGTAAAGCATATCAACCATAACACATAACACAAGATATATTTATGGGGAAACCTTGATCAGAGGAAAACCTCGGTGGGAATTAGTATCCACAAATAATTGCACTAGTCTTATGAGCTTGTTAGAGTTCCTTTGCCCTATTAGGAACAATCATTACAATGCTGAGTACAATAACCCTATTAAGAGTCTTTAAAAACCCTGTTAAAGGTGGATGGCACACTGCTAGAGCTCACTGCTCAATAAGAAGAAGGCTACAACCTCCTAATAATAGATACACACAATATCTGAAAGTTGAACTCTTGTTATGACACTGCTGTCTGATCAGCTACTTTTGTGCGCTAAAACTCTAACCTCTAGTAGAGCTTTATCTCATACTGATATTCCCCTTTTACTGCTATCTTACTTATATTCACTATCTTTCTTCCATTCTACTTATTAATAAAAAATACATGTCAAGTATATATACATACTCAATAGACGCGACCAAAACTAAGACTTAGTCAGCCCAAAATCAACATACACAACACTTCCAAGTTAATTGGCTTAAGCGTGTTTACATAAGTGATAATAAAATCATTACAAACAAATTAAAATAAGCACATAGCCATAAAAAAACAAATTAATATGCACTATTAAAAATCTGTAGTCAGCTCCATGCTCTGGTCTATTGAATTGATAGTGACACTTAGACTTGCTGTAACTTCACCATACTGATATATCTGAATCACCGTGTATAGAATTAGCATAAAATTGTATCCAAGAAATTATATCCAAAGGCATAGACCATGAATCATTCATACGCACATGCGTTGGTGCTCTGATCAACAGGTATATCTCTGACTACATTGTTTTCTATACTTAGCCCAATTCTAATCGTCAAAGTTTAAGAGATGACTATCAAAACTTCATATGAATTTGTTGCGATAATGAAAAAAAAAAACTAGTCATATAATATTAGTAAATTCAATTTTCCAATAGGTTATGCCTTATGTATCTAAGTAACTTGAAATGATTTGGATGCAAACTTGAAAATATTCCCTCACAGGTCAAATACCTGATAATGTGTGTTGCCAGTTTGTTAAATGGTGGAGGAAGAGACATTCGTTTGCACCCTTGCTTATTAATCTCTAGAGGAGGGTCACCTAGAAGGGTAAACTGGGCTCATGCCAACTTGGCATCATACACATTGAGGTAATGTTCCACAATTGCTAGTAATCCATTTACCTCTTCTATTCGTTCTTTTGTTGCAAAAATCGTTAAACCCTATACGGTTTCTTTCCCTTCCTCAAATGTATTTGTGAATTTAGCTGCTTCTTCTTAATCAAAATATGTTAATTTCAAGAAATAACCCAACCAACCACATGCATTGAACATCCTCACTACTTTGACATTTGCAAGAAAAATTCCATAAACTATTGGCTCATGTCGCTGCAACTTCCCTCCCATTGATTCCAAATTTTTGCCTCCAAATTTCTGCTGTAGCTTAAGCTTGTAAAATTTTCAACTCGTCTACTCTAAAATTGACGATTACCTTATTCCACTTTCAAACTACTCTTAAAACTATGGACCTTCTCTTGCAATATTCTATTGTTCTTGACATAAATGATGATAATGGCGCTTAATAGAAGAAATTATAACTCTAACTACTAGTTGCTATGTAGTTTAATTATAGTCATTTTGGGTCACATCAAGTCTGAAAATCAAGGATAATTTGGGAATAATAGCATGACACTTTTTCTATATAGTAATGGGATTTAATGAGACAAGGATAAAGTATAGATTTGAGATGATGGGAAATCTTTATGAGTAATGACAAGGACAATTAGAAATGACATTAGAACTTAATACACTTTCCTGCCCCTACAAAATGATGACAAGTGTCCACACTTGTCATACTTGGCATGAGGTACGGAACTAGCTTAATGTTGCAATCATAGATTTATTGTAGTACTAGATATAATTACCTAAATCTATATGCTAATGGTGGAAAAAAATTGAAAAGTTTATACTAGTCATTCAATTATTGCACGCACCAAAAAAAGGTGGCGAGAGTGGAACAATGCTAGTGGCTGCATGCTTGAGCTAACGTGGCTCTTATTTGAAACATAGAAATAAATAGTGGTGATGATGTGGAGGATGGGTGGATGATAGGTAAAGAAATGAAATGTGCATAAAATAAGATTATAGAAAGTGAATGGAGAAATGGAATTCATTTGAACATGAAGTGTTTATTATGGGCATACTCAAAGGAATGCTATGTTGAAGCTATAGGAAGAAGGTTTGCACCCTCTGCTATAGGAAGTATTACCTTTTTTTCATTTGGAGTTGGATGTCTGAATTTCTATAGGAAGTCTTCTTTGGTCTGGGGTGGATGATACAGATGAAGTCAATGCCTGAACCAATAACTTGAAGTGTACTAGGTTGATAGTTTTCAACTAGACTATGCCATTGGTGAAGACATGACTTATTTCCTATGGGCACAACCATCTAGTCTACAACTTTGCTGGTATCTCTTGGAATTTGGAATCATACAGTAATACCCAATCACTGAATTGAAACTACTCGCTCTTAATATGGGTGTCATTCCACTTCTTCCTTTATTTTAGTACTATCTCAATCCGCTCCTATGTAGATTTGTGCATCTCATCCAAGGAATTGAGATGCATCAGTCATTTTTATGTTATGCAGGAAGGTTGATGTTTAATTCTAGCACAGTGCGCAATATTTTGTGCTCAAATTCAATTGGTAACATTATGGCCTTCCCATATAGTAATTCAAATTGTGTGAACCCTGTGGTATCTTCCATGTTGTTCTGTATTCCCAAAATACTTCTGAGAGTCTGCTGCTCCAATCTCAGCGGTGTAGATGAACTATTTTTGTTAAAATGGCTTCAATTTCTCTATTTGTAACTTCTACCTGACCATTGGCTTGAGGATGATAGGGACTAGAATTTGTATGTCTAATATTGTATTCCTTTATGAGTTCTATTATAATATTGGATGTGAATTGTGCTCCCTGATTAGTTACAAGTTCTCTTGGCACACCATAACGAGTGAAGATTTCCTCATACAAAAACTTTGCTACCTTATGATCTCATGCATGCTTCATGGCTTTTACTTCCACCCATTTGGTTAGATAATTAGTGCATACCAAGATGTAGGATTTCCCATTAGATGGAAAGTCTATCGGACCAATGAAATCCATGCCCCATTTATCAAATGGTGTCACCACCACTTGTGGATTTAAGGGCATTTCATCTAATTTTGTTGGATGACCCATCCTCTGACATTTATCACATTTTCATGTATAATTGGCCACATCCTTGTGAAGTGTGGGCCAATAGTAACCTGCTTTTAGGATCTTCAGGGTTGTTCTCTTAGCTTCAAAGTGTCCTCCACATGGCTCATCATGACAAGAATGGAGGATATCATATGTCTCATCTTCTCGCACACACTTCCTCATGACTTGGTTTAGACCAGTATAGAATAGTGTGTTTTCAATCCAAGAGAATTGGAAGCTTTTATCTACAAGCATTCTTTTGTCCTTTAGCGAGAAATGTGTGGGAATTTTGTTAGCTACAAGGTAATTATCTATATCAGCATACCAGGGACTCTTGACGTCAATATGAAACAAATTCTCACTAGGAAATGTGTCATCTATCATAGTAGTATCATTGGTAGCATCCTGGATTCTGGATAAATAATCTACTACCACATTTTCTTTCTCTGGCTTGTCAATGATGGTTATATCAAATTCCTGCAAAAGAAGAAGTCATCTTGCTAACCTGTCAGAAATAGCAAGTTTGTTCATAAGATACTTGATTGCTACATGGTTAATATGGAAAAAGATAGGATAGTCTCTTACATAATGGAGGAATTTATTCAAAGCATAAACTACTACTAGCAATTCCATTTCAGTCACTATGTAATTTAATTCTAGTCAATGTAAACTCTTGCTAATATAGTAAATTACATTTTCAAGGTTATTAGACTTTTGTCCTAAGACAACGCCTATTGCATAGTCAGAAGCATTTGTATGTATGTGGAATGGTCCCCTAAGTATCAGTGTAGTTGTTAGAAGTGACTTGAGCTACAAGAATGATTCATCATAGGCTTTTGTCCATGTAAAATAGGCCTCTTTTGTAAGCAATGTATATAGAGAATTAGCTATTTGGCTAAAGTTTTGAATGAAATGCCTATAATATCCCGCATGTCCTAAGAAGGATCTAACATCTTTTTGATTAGTAGGTGTAGGAAATGTGAGAATTACCTCTATTTTTGTAGGGTCTACTTGAATGCCATCTTTTGGGATGAAATATCCTACCACTACTCCTTCCTGCATCAGTATGAAACATTTCTCACTATTGAGAGATAGGTTTTGTTCTTGACATCTGACCATCACTTTTTCTAGGCTCTTCAAAGCCTCCTCAAAAGTAACATCGAATGTAGTGAAATTATCCATGTATATTTCCATACAATTATGTGATATGTCAGAAAAAATGCTGATTATAGCTCTTTAGAAAGTAGCTAGTGCATTAAATAAGCCAAAAGGTAACAAAAAATATGCATATGTTTCCCAAGGGCATGTGAATGTGGTCTTCTCTTGATCCTCTAGAGCAATGTTGATCTGGTTATAACCGTTGTATCCATCCAGAAAAGAGAAGTACTTCTTTCCAGCTAAAGTGTCTAGGACTTGATCAATAAATGGCAATGGAAAATGGTCTTTCTTTGTGGCATTATTCAATTCCCTATAATCTACATAGATTCTCCATTTAACCCATTTTTAGGCACTATGAATAGAGGTGATACCCATTTACTATCAGAGATTGGATATATAAAACCAACATCCAACAATTTTTGCAACTCAGTTTTAACTATTTCTCTTAAGGCTAGGTTAAGTCTTCTATGGGGTTGGCGGAGTGGTAGACTAAATTCATTGATGTAGATTCTATGTGTGTAGAGCTTTGGGTTTAGGCCTACCATGTCTCCATAATCCCATGTAAAGGTTTTTTCATTCTTACATAGGATTTTAGTTAACAATGCCAATTGTTGTGGTGGCAGCTTATTGTTAACATGAAGATTGTGACTAGGAGAGAGTTCTATAGTAACTTTGTTAGCTCTACCATTGACACTTCAGAAATTGGGCTTTTAGCTACTTCATAGGGTAGTAATTGACTGATAATATCATGTGTTTCTGGAAAAACACAGTCCTCATATGTACATAACTGTAGAACAGAACTTCCAAAAATTTCTTTTTCTATGACACACTCATTGGTAAGTATAATTTGGATCACATCATCTTCTTATCATATTTTAGGGAAGGATTTCCTATGTAACATCATTAGTTGAGAAACAAAATTTAGTTTTTCTTCCTCATCTCCCAAATCTGGCCAAATAGGTGTACTCAAATCTAGTTGGGGTTGGGCAGAAGGATATAATGATAACTTCTTTATTGCTTGGCCATTTGAAATTGTCATGTTTCCTGATTTGCAACTAATATTGGCATCAGTGGTGGCTAACCAAGGTCTTCCAAGGATAACTGGATAGCCAACAAAGTTTACCTTAGGTGATAATATCAGGAAGTCTATAGGATATTCCCATGAATTTAATGTGACTGCTATATCTTTATGATGCCATCTGGGGTTACAGTGGAACTATCTGCAAGTTGTAATACTATTGCCATAGTTCTCAATCCCTCTATACTCAACCTATGCATGGTATCCTTAGTCATGACATTTATAGCTGCTCCCAAATCAACTAGAGCATTTTTCACAAACTGACCATTAATTATAAGATCAACAATTGGGCTTCCAGGGTCAGAATACTTTGGTATAACTATCTTCCTCAACATAATATCTAAAAATTGTCCTATAACATGTACTATTTAAGGATAATTTTTATTATGTCCAGGATTTTTAAGGCATGCTTCCTTAATAGCTTTTCCATAAAGAGGAACATCTTTGATAGCTTGGAACAGAGGAATCTGGATATGCATATTTTTTAGCTGCTCAAGGATATCAAATGGTGTTTCTTCTTGGGGTATAGGTTTTTCCATGCTAAGCCTTTGTGGAAAGGGAGGATTAGTTGAGCTATGAAGATTAGTTTTACTTGGTATATCAGTTGGTTGGACAGTATTTGGTAAAGTAACTTCTGGTAGTGGTGCTGATGCTACAAGAATGTCTAGAACTTATGTTATAACAGGTGTTTTAGGTGTAGGCAGAGTAGTACTTGATCTCAAATTGATATCAGATATCTGTAGTGCATATGTAGGGTAATGATGAGTATCAGTGACATACATTAGTTTTTTTTGTTTCTTGTTGTTAGGATTAGGCTGCAGCTGAGTAGGTAATTGTGTTTGCTTTGGACTATGACTTGTGGCTGCAGGAGGTAACATTATTGTAGGTTCTAATACTGGAGGTGGTAAGGGTGGATAACTTGGATTTTGGTTAGGCCACTTTTGAGGCCCTCTCCATTGGTTACATGGTTTCCAATTCCCCTGTGGTGGTTGCCATTTATTTTGAGTTTGATTAGGCCACTGGTTTTGCTACTAGTTAGGCCACTGGTTATTCCAAGCAGGTTGGGAGTACTGAGAAGGTTTTTGATAATTCTGGTTTTTTTATTGATTATTATAAGGACTATAAAATTGAAAATGATCTTGAGGCATACCTTTCCTTGAATCCCATGGCTGACATTGAGCAATAAAGAACACTTTCTCATCGTCTCCTTCTATTTTCATGTACTCATTAGGCAGTTGTTGGTTCTCCAAGTTCACCACCAGCTTACATCCACAATCTTTCTTTTGTTTGTGGTAGTGAGGACAATACTTGGAAAGCTGTGCTTCATCATATGAATGCTTCTTCTTGGAATTCATGGTGTTTAGGTGTGTAGAAACATCATTAATGATATCTTTCTTGAAATCCGATAGTAGGTTCGAGATCTCCAACTTAGAAATGCCTGAGTTGTTCCCCTTAGTAACTGTAGACCAAAATCCTCTACCCTTTTTGACAGTTGATCTTGAATAATTGAGGCAGATTTTATTAAGGTCATCCTAGAAAGATTGATATATATCTCCTCCATCCATGAGGTTCAGTGCTTCCAGGAAGCTATCATTTATTCCCCTCAAGAAAATGAGTTTCTGTGAATCCTCCTCCAACACATGTTGTGGATTCTTTTGCATGTTGTATAAGAAGTATGAAACATAATCTTCCAAAGTTTTATCCTCCTTCTATAACATTCAAAAAATTTCACCTCCTCTTAGGTCACTGCCCCCTTGCAATACTCTTTGTACTTCTACAGAAATAGAGTATGCATTTCATCCCAACTAGTTGCTATATTAGCTCCTAAGCCCATAAACCATCATAGGGTGGACTCCTTCAATGTTGCTGGAAACAAATTGAGCCTGTGGTCATTAGTATTGTAGTCACAACTTCGACAAAGAATGTCAAATGCAAACAAAAAGGTGTCAGGGTCTTCATTTATTAGGACATAGAACTTTGGGAGTGCAGCAGTGGGTATGTTTTTTATAGCATTATTGATAAGGCTTGGAAGAGGAAATGGAAATATAGGTTGTGCCATTACTAGAGGTATTTGAAACTAGAGTTGATGCTGGAAAGGAATATTAGCTATAGGATTATGGACAATAGGTGCACTTGGAATAGAATTATCAAGAAAATTGGCCAAAATTTCAGCGAAGGACCGAAGGATAAATAGATCAAAATGTGCTTCTTTAGAGGAAGATGCTATAAGAAATTCAAGACTTGTGTCAACAAAAGGTAATTCAAATTCTTCAACTTATTCATTCTGATTTGTAGACTCTCCTAGAAGAAATATCCATATTCATCTCATCTTCTTCCTCTTTGATGCATGCAAGTAATTTTTTCACACTTGTGAAGCAAGTTCGGGACTGCAAACTTCTATCTAGAAAGCAGGAAACTATCTAAAAAAATGGAAAATGACTCAATAAGGTTCTCATCTTGACACCATTCCCAGCAACAACACCAAAAATGAACTGCCTCACAATAGGTACTATTAATCATGCCAAAGACTCTCAGAGGAATAGCATATTCAAAATAAGGATTACTTTTCCTATCATAAAGTGCATTTAAATTGTCAATCGAGTGACATATACTTTATATGGGACAACATAATATGTGCACTAAGTTTCTGAAAGAGTCATACTACCAATGCTGCAGGAAGTAAATATGCATGAAAGAAACCTATGCTTTTGTTGCAGGAAAGGTAAACACACTTAACTACTTAATGCAATCAATGATTAAAACTATAAACTTAGTTTAAACCTATTCTATCAACCCATAGCATTCACCATTATTATCCTTGCAAGTGCTGTAGGAACATACATGAATCTAATGCTGCAGGAATGAAATAGTAAACTCCTATTTGAAATGCTATAAATGATGAAAGTAAATCTAATCTACTCTAATCTAGTCCACCTCCCAAGTGGTCCCCCTTGGTTGGATTCTTATAACTAACTACTCACATAGAAGGTAAACCAAAATCACTTCATTATATTTTAGAAAATGATTACATAAGAACAATGCACATAACTAGAAAAGTAACTTGTTGTGCAAGATGCAACAATATATTTTCCAAAAAATTCAAACTTTCAAACTAAAAATCAAATCCCACTATATTTTTTGGATTGACACTTATTCAAGACATAAAGATAATTTCTTACTTAAATCTTACCATAGAAGAAAAAGGAAATGTAACAGCCCACGACATATGTAATAAAGTCAAGTTGACTGATTCAACAGAATAATGAGCGTAGAGGAAATATAGTAGAGATATACTCCTATATTCTATGAGATGATGGCTCCTCCAATATAGTAGACATATCTCTTGGTTCCATGATGATTTTACCCATCACATCTGGACTTCAACATTTCTTCTTTATTGTTGTCGACCACTCTCAAGCTGCTCTTTTTCCCCGACAGGTTAGTAGCATGCAGAAATGTATACAAGTAAACTAGTCAAATCAATCTAAATATTACAACACACATTCTGATAGCTGTATAAAGTACTAAAATATATATATAACTTTTGGCAAAACATGTTGTTCTACCCTGCATACCCATCCCTACATTTTGTGTGCAAAATGTTGGGTCCCCTCTTTTTTATTTTTGGCTTTTGCCTTGTTTTCTTTGTCTTTATTTTTCTTTTCTTTCTTCTATAGGTTTTCCCTCCCAGGGGTTTGTTTTCTTTTTGCTTTTCTCTTTTGTGTCTTTGGGACCCGGTCCCAGAGTTTGTTTTTCTTTCTAGAGCTGTATTCCAGACTCCAAGATTCTCCGCCATGATGTCTTCCTCTTGCAAGAAGATATGGTTGCATGGAATCCCCGGGCCCAGAGTCTGAAGGTTGACTTGTTCTGGAGTTTGCAGGAAAAAGAGGTAACTTGATTTTACCTTTGGTATAAATGGAAATTACATGTCACTTTTATATTTACCAGAATTAAAACACTTGTGCACTCAGGGTGATTTTTAGGTCACTAAACGGTGATTAAACTGCGATTACTTTGTGCTTAGTGGGTTGTTGCTAGTTGGTTTGAGGTAACTGTTCATGGTCATTTGAAGGTAGAACTTGTTATGGGAGTGCTCGTAGTTTTCTCTCTCCATGCTCTTCTTTGGATTTCAGGTAGGTCTTTTGGTTTCTTGTTGTTTCTATGCTTTCTGGTTGTTTCCCTTTACTCTTTGGTCTTCATTTGTCCTACTGGTTTTCTGTTTCATGTTTTTTTTTTGGTTCACTTCCTGTTGGTGGGTTGGCTCTATGAGAGGGTTGTCTTCCCTCTATGTGGTTGTAGATTAATGTCAATAATGTATATTGTCTTATTCTAGTTCATGCCTATCTGAGTGTAGTTATGTAGATTTGTAAAAACTTGTAAATGCTATATATCCTATGTATATCTATTTTTGCCCTCGACCCTTTATATTTTTGTGCACGTATATATCTTGTATATCCTTCTGAGCTCACAAGTTCCTCATGCTCTATCATGCATTTTCAACCATTAGAGTAAGCTTGTCGAGATAGAGTCATCACGGTTCAAACTCAGCACCTCGCTAGTTCAAGCCATGGTGGCTTTCACTCTCCTCTATCTAATTACCTTAATGGTGGGACTAATTTACCACAAGCTGGCATTCAAACCATGTCCCATCTGGCATTTATTTTACCCTGTGTCAGCCTATGTGTCACCATTAATACTTTTATGTCACCTTCCACCTGACCACGTGCCAACCCACATCAGCTGAATATGGTTTCTTACTGGTCACATCAATACGGCAATGACTAGATTATCTGGGCTCTTGGCTTCAAGCAATTCCTTGTCCTAGGTTTCCCCTTATCATTTGGTTCGATTTCCCCTGGAATCCTATTCATGACTATTACAAGTAGTCTGGGAATTTTTGATGTATGCTAACACTTGTTGAAAAAATGTAGGGTGGTGACGATTTCTTGAGAATTCCAATATTCTTTATATATATCATGTTCTAGCGGTTCTCTGGTCTTGCAGGTTGTGGAAAAGTTGATCAAAGGTGTCTAAAGTGATCACCCCTCCTTCCAGCCTAGAGCTGCCTACCACTTCCACCTGAGTGACCACTAAAACTAAGGCCGAGAGGTTGTTGGTAAAACTTCCCTTGACCTCTAAATTTCCCAAGGATGGTGCCATTGTGGGATCAAAAATAGAGTCCAGAGTTCAAGAAGTAACAGTTATAGGGCCTGGGCCTTGGGAAGAAATGCAAGGTTTGATCCAAGTAGTTTACAATTTGAAGGCCACTGGAGACAATCTGGCCACTCAGATCACTACCTTCGGTATCACCAAGGTAGAAAAATTTCCTTGTTTGGTGCAATTACCAAAGCTAATACTCCAATTGGCAACATTGTACAATGCACCAACTCAAGCCATCCTACTTTTGGATCCTCGGTCACTACAGCACCTGACAAAAATTGCCACCTTGGACATGAAAACTTTCACCTCGAGGCTGGGGATCCCAAAATTCAATGGATCCATTATCTGGAATCGACTCTAAACATTGCAGGAGTTTGTGGGCATTGAACTTATTTCCCGGCAACATATCAATAGCCACTAGCTGAAAATCCCAAAGAGGGATTATAGGAGGATGAAGTTGGAAATTATCTGCGGGGAGTTCAAAGAGCCCATCTAGGTAGGCATCATGTTTTTATGTAGGATCTTTGGTTTGCCCCATGCCCAGGATTTCTTGGCATGGATGTATTACTTTCTGTACTGCATCACCACTTGTAGTCAGACTTTCAACTGGGCAGCCCTCATATCTAATCACGTAGACAAGTAGGTGAAGAGCGTTGCCCAGAACTCTAAGTTTTATATGACATCATACATACTATGGGTCCTAGAAAAACAAAGGATTGATTTTTTGGGTTTGGAAGCAACTGGGGAGCTTGGAAACAAGTTGGGCCAAATGGCACCATGGGATCATTATCCCCAAGTACAATAGGAACTCAGTTTCTGGGTAGACCGCCAAGAGAGTTTTGATCTTTGGGCCTGACAGAATTCACGGATGAGCAAAGGGCTCATGAAAGCACTTGACCTTTAGACTTTCCTGAAAGGCTTTAAAGATGATGGGCTGCTATAGAATCTAGCATATAAAGAAGAAGGGCTGGACAAAATAGATCTTCCTCTAGTGGATTGGGCCACCCCTGAGGACCTAACAATTGAAGGGGTATGTCACCCCATTATAGAAGCAAGTCACCAATATTTCACCTGGGCATGTCCAAAGAGCACCTGAAAGAAGCCAATGCTCAAGTGGGCTACTCCCTCTTCAGCCAGTGCCAGACCTTCTTCATCTATCATGGCTGCTAAACCAAGTACAAGGAAAGGGAAAGAGAAAGAGCATGTCCCAGTTAACAAGGTGCCTCCACAAATTCCCATCCTTCTAATGGCACAGTTACATCAATAAATGGAGTCAGAAAAGCTGGATAGTCAACAAATAAGTATGCAAGTATCCTCTGGCCTCCTTATAGCTCCAATGGCATCTGCTCGCCTGATGGGATCCCCATCACTGACAGCTATGATGAGCAGACAAAATTTCACTGAGGTGGAGTCTACTAGTATTCTAGACATCAGGGCTCTATTGATAAGAAAGAAGAAGAAGAAGGTGACCCCTACACTAAGTGTAGTCACTAGCCCAGGTATACTGAATGTGCCCTCGGTAGATGTTAGTTCAGACTCTCCCAAACTAGAGGATATTTCAGACTCCTCTCCCCCACATGATGATTTTGATAACACTTTGTCAGTGGAGGAGCTCATGGAGCTCCAACAAGGTATGGGGCATGCAGTGGAGGAGATCACAGCTCAGGATAAGGAAGAGGCCCCCATGGAAAAGGAAATCCTAGAAGAGAAGGATACATCAGAGAAAGAGGCTCAAGAAGAAGTACAAACAGGGCCTGAGTAGGAGAAGATACCAGTCCAGGAGACTTAAGATACACCGAGGCAACACATAGATGAGAAACTGATGGTCAAGGAACCCAGACCCATGGGATCAATAGTACCTTCGATCATCACACTCCAAACACCTTTGGTTACTCCAGGCGATCAAATGCCCTAGAGCACATTTGGTGAGGTAGTAATGATGGCTTCCTTGTTAAATTTCAGCTAGAGACCTCACCCACCTCTAGAGGATGTTCTGGTGAAGGAGAATGTTCCAATAGATGAGGCTGATGAGGCCCAAGAGTAATAGCAACAGGCGGATCAAGAAGTCCTAGATAATGAAAATGTAGAATCAGCTGACGCTGGGAAGGACGAGGAGGTCCCAAAAAATATAGATATTGAAACTAGATAAAAGGTTCTAGATAGCATGACAGAAGATGCCAGTATGGCAGAAAATGTTGAAGGTCCTGGAGAATAGGAAAAAGAAAGAGAATAAGAACAAGAGAAAGAGCCTGAGTACAATGTACACTCTAGGAACATGCCACCAGATTTTGAAAGGAATCCCAATGAACAGGTCCTAACTGTGAAGCCACCCCAGTTGCCCCAATGGCTGGTTGAATCAAAGAAAAGAAAGACCCTAGTGGCGACAACAAGCACTACACTCTCATTGGAAAAGATGATGGCCAGGAATGCAGAGGCCAAAAGGCCCAAGAAGGCATGGATCATCCATACTCTCTGGACTAGTCTGATAAGTAGCACAGTTGTGACCATCATAATTCCCCCACCAGATGCAGAGGTAGTGGCCGTAAGGCCTGAGGATTACAAAATAATAGAAGTAGCATTAGGGAAGAGAGACAAACAGGGTGAGCTATATTTATTGAAAGAAGCCACCAAGGTGCTAGAAGCTAGATACATCAAGCAAAGCTAGAAGTTGAAGGAGGAAAGAGAAATGAATTCCAATCTCCTTGTGCTTTTGGCAGAACTTTCATAGCCTCTGTCTAAGGTCCACCCTATAACCCCTTCCTTTGGATTGCCCCTTGCGTAGGGTGATGTGGATTCTCTATGAATTATGAAGAAGGCACAAGCTATAGATGGGTGGGCCACTGAGCAAGTGGCCACCATGAGACAATTTCTAGTGGCGTCCCTCCTAGACCTTTATTGGTTGATGTTCTTCTCAGCCAAACAAAGGGCTCCACTCTCATATGGGAGAAATATTTAGCAAAGTATGAAAAATGGAAGGCCAGGCTAGAATAAATCCACAACATACGAGAAGAAGTCACCAGAGAGGCAGGAATTTTGGGAGACAAATCATATTATTCCCTCCAAGCCCAATACTCTAGAGTTGTCCTCAGGAGTTAGGTGTGCAAGGAATTGTTTAAGGCCTTAAAAGAGAAAGTGATAGTGGCCCAATACCCCTTGGGTTTGTTTTAGGCATTCATGGTTAGAGTATCGCAAGTCGATCCCTTCACCACCAGAACGTGTACTCCAGAGGACTACATCCTCAGCAATTTTGATGAGAAGATGGAGTCCTTGTATTCGCCTGCCAGAGATTTTGGCTAGGGAAGGTTATCCAGGTTATCCAAAACAATGATCTGATGACATGATTCCATCAATATAGTGGATGAATTCTAGAGCAGGGCCGAAGATGTTTAGGAAGCATTGGACGTTGTCTGTGGTTGGTGGGATAGCATCAGAGATGTAGATGAAGAAAGCATAGGCCAAGTGTTGGAGGCTTGGGAAAAATCGTAAGGAGCAATAAAGTTCTTCGGAGCCTGGAGAATCTTGTCAGGAGATGTATTTTTGTATTCATTCATTCTTTCAAAATGTAAGTTCCCAGATCTTGGAATTTTGGATCCTCTACTTTTGTATTCTTTAAGTGACCCGTGTCCCAGCTCCCAAGGCCAACTAGTTTTTTGATAGATGGTCTTGCCAAGGCACCTCTTCAACATTACACCTGGTGCATCGGAGATAGGGCACCACTTTCCTATTTATGAGGCATGTAGCCTTGATCCCCGGGGGATCAAATTTCTTCTCCTCTTCTACCAACTCTCTTCTCATGGCTAATTCTTCCACTCCTCTCTTCTTGTCTTATTCTTCTGACATGTCAGACCTTTTTCATCTCGAGGTCTTTTGTAGCATGGTGTAGGTAGTACCAGCCACCGAATAATGTATTATATTGTGAAGTGTAAATTAAGTTAGGTCAAGTTTTAGGTCAAGTATTGTGTATAAATAATAAGTCTGCCCTCATTCCAATGGTTGGAAAAATTGATGATTTTGCAGTCCATAGTTAATAGCAATTTAGTTTTCTCAGTTCTTTGTTGCAGAGCTCAATGCTCTATGGTTTCTAAGCTTTTAGTAGTTAAACACTCCCTTGGAGTCACCATTTTAACACACACTAGTGCTTGCTAGAAGATCTATTAATGAAGAAGGAAGAGTTCTATCAATGAAGTTGTTGGCTTTTTGATCTCTGGTTAACGATATTTTATGCTTTGTTTTCTTTATGTCCTTTGCTCTAATACTTCAAGAAGATTAACAACCTACTTTTCCTCTGCTATTGATTAAATATGAGATGATGGTTCTATATTTCCTCAGTATTTAGTGTAGCATGTTAGAGCATTGTAGATGTTTTGAATGGTTAGTATAACTATAGGTAGATGAAATACTTCTAACTCTGTAATATCTTTTGAAGTTTATTTGTTAAGTAAAAGTGTGCTTGCAGGAAACCCCACTCACTTGAATCCCCAGAGAATATGTGTTAAGATAACCAGCTATCCCCCTCAAACAAAATAGTCACATTTCCCAACTGATCCCCATACTGTCAAGACCCGACTCTCACATGCATGGAGGCCTAGGGAACCTCATTTCCCTGGAAAACCTTTACATGCAAAGCTGGCAGGTACCCTAGTAGCCAGTGACAACTTACCCCTATTGGTGGACCCGGTCACAAAGTCCCATCAATAGAAACTGGTGCTAGAAGGAGGGTATGAACTCATTCCCCTCTAAGGATTCAGATTTTACACCACCTGAGGGTTCCCCAAGCCATATTTTTAGGATTCAAGCCTTCACTAGGATTGGATCATTTTCACCAGCAAGATTTGAAAGAGTCCTTAGATCAGCTCCCAATCCTAGATGATTTGTCAAACTCAAGCCTCCCACTCAAAAGAAATGGACCCCAAAAGCCAATTCAGCAACCATTGTCTAGGGATCTAGCATACCACAGAATACCCAAGTCCCCCAGACAACCCCAGGAACTAGTGTACAACCTAGTCAAAATCCAACTCCCCCAATGGCTGCGTATTTTTGAAATACTGGGTCACAAATGGGAACTTTTTCGGGTGCAGCCAATGACTTACCTTCGCACCCAAAAAATGTTTGTCCCCAATATGAGCACTTAGGCTCATGGACCATAGAAGAACATCTGCAAGCATACAAAGATATCATGAATCGATACTGGATCCAACATCAAGACATTGTGACTTGGATGTTCCCCCTGTCCCTGGGACAGAATGAACTAAACTGGTACCTTAACCTTCCTGCTAACTCCATCAATAGTTGGCAGGACATGGAGAATGCCTTCTTGGCTTCCTTCCATGTACACATGGACCCAACATGGTCCCACAGCCAGTTCATTTCTATCAGGAAGGAACCGAATGAACCTCTTGCAACATTCAACCATCGATTCCAATGTGCCTTGAAGTGGTGCACAGGTCCTTTCATCCCATTCATGGATGTAACCATCCAGACCTATCTCAATGTGATGGACCCCTTCACTTCCACTCTCCTCTGGAGAACTACCACCCCGTGTGACTGAGATACTTTGGCAAAGGTTTACAACCTAGCCTTGGAGTTGTCCCATGGTCTTAACAAATCCCCAGGTGGGATTGGGTAGTGCATGCCATTCAACATGATACCTCATGGAAATTCTTACACTGGGGGATATAACCCCAATTAGGAAATGGGTGACCCTAAAATGGCCATGAATACCCCACCACCGCTGATAGACTAGCAGGCTCGGTACGTATATCCATCTCAGACCCAAACAACATCGGGTCTTGAATCTTTTCCTTGGAACTAGTCATAGCAAATGCAACAACCATAGACACAACCACCCAGAGTGTTGGAAAGTTGACTATTCTAGTTTATATAACTCTATTTAGTGTTGTCATTATAGAAACAAAGTCATATGAATTTTTGGAGTCAGCACACATTATCAGAAGATCAGAAATTGGCTAAGTACAGAAGACTAGATAGTTACCAGAGTACCAGAAGAATAGAGCATCAGTGCACATGCATACGATTGAGTTAGGGCATGTATCTTTGAATATAATCTTGTAAGTATGTATTCATGCTTAGTCTAAGATAGCATGATCAAATCTACAAGTATGAAGAAGTTACAACAAGATGAAGTGACTGAGATAGTAAAGGGTAGAACAGGACAAAGATCATGGAAAGAGCCGATAGAGATTGTTTTGGTATAGAATTTGCACATATACTCAGGACTTGCATCCTTGGATTAGTGATTTCTAGTGGTCTAATAATATGTGGTTAAAGTCACATGACTTGATTCATCAGGAGAAAAAATTTAGAGCTAATTTGGTAGAGAGGACTATGTGAAAAGACGTGTCTATTCAGTTTGAGTAAAGTAGTTATAATTAATGTTAAGCCAACTTAATGAAGGGTTGTATGGTTATTTAAGTGATCAAGATAGATGGTAAAAGGTTTCCTAAAGATGACATGTTCATGTCTTTTGAGGAAGTACTTATAGAAGGTCATTTGTGATCGGAGAAGTTGCGAAAGCCAGAGATAAGAAAGCAGAGCAGAGTGTTAAAGAAGAAAAGATATATCTATCATATGTTGATGATATATATTGAAGTAGAAGCTTTCAGAGTGAATACAAGATTTTTGTATTGATTAAAAATAGGTTAAAGCATAAACACACATAAGGAACAGATCAGACAAGAAGTGTCACAGCAGCAGTTCACCTTGCAGATACAGTGTGTATCAAAGATCCAGAAGATTGTAGCCTTCACCATTTGGACAGTGAGTCCACCACCCCTAACAGGGTTATTGTAAAATACTCCTAATAGGGTTTGACCCTTAACAAGGTTATTGTACTTCATACATTGTAAAGACAACTCCTAGCAGGGTTAAGGATCTTCTAACAAGGATCATAAGAAACTAGTACAGAATATTTGTGGGTACTAATTCCCACCGGGGTTTTCCTCTAATCAAGGTTTCCTCGTAATCATATCAAGTGTTATGTGTTCTT
>MU225084.1:1929452-1951572 GCA_018584345.1 Thuja plicata | reverse complement strand
GTTTAACCACTTGAGGAGATCATGGAAAAGGTAGAAATGAAACACCTGAAAAAGAATCTTGAAGCAGCCCTTGAAGAACTTGACACATCTGAAAAAGAAAATGAAGATCTTAAACTAAAAGTTAATGTCATGCAAATACTTATCAAGAAACTAAAAAAAGAATTAAGGAATTGTTCTTCAATAGATTTGGGAGAAGTAGTCAAAAAGTTGAATGAAGAAAATTCATCTCTGAAGGATCAGATTGAAGAATTAGACGAAAAGCTATGTAACAATCAAGATGCCTATGATGATCAAGTCAAAGAAAACAAGCTGTTAGATGAAGAACCAAGACAAGAAAACATGGAAATCTTGGAGCTAAGAAACAACAAAGAGAAGATAGAATCTGAATTGATTGCATCAAAGAATCATATTGACAAGTTACACACAAGCAAGGATCTGATAGAATCATAGTTGTATGCTCAAAAGGTTAAAGGAGATACCAGCAGTATAGGATACAATTAAGGACAAATTCAGATTGATGCCATGCAAGAAAGAGTGAAAGAACCAAAGGACATCATAGATACTAAGGAGATTGGAAATTAGACTAAAGACAATGTTGAACCACCTAAGGATGAATGCAATCTAGTTGACCATACTTGTTATTCTTGTAACAAGCATAGGCATATTGCAAGGAATTGTAAAGAGCTAAGACCCTTCAATGGTTACTATTATTCATGTAATAAATTTGGTCATAGAGCTATGAATTGTAAAACAAGTTAGAAGAATAAGAATCAGAATAATCAAAGAAATCAGAATCAACAAAGACAAAGAAGTTATCCTTAGCAAAATGTTAGAAGCCCTCAGAAAATTACATGTCAGATATGTAATTACAATGGACACACAGCCAAGCAATGCAGCATGATGAATAACAACATTAGACCTTCTATCATTTGTCATTCATGTGGAAAGGATGGACACATCTCAAGGTCTTTTAGATCAAGAACAAAAGGACAAGAGAATCCTAAGAAGTCTTTGTTTGAAGAATCAGGAGAAGTTAAGTTTGTGGAAGCTAAAGCTAAAAAAAATAAAATATGGGTCGAAGTAAAGAAGGATAATGAAGAGAAAAAGGTAGTAGATGCATCCTCAGTGGACGCACCTTCTACTTCTGGTTAGTTGACCCTCACGGTCTTAGGGTGAGCTATTCTAGCTCTGAACCCCTACATGGCTGGTATACTCACCTATGAGTATGTGCCTTGGATTACAATTGTTTGGTGACATTGTGATGTAGTATGCAAGAGAACATGGTCTAAATTGTTATCAGGAACAAGAACGGAAGTTACAATTACTTTCTATGTCCATGCAGAAAGTATTAATGGCAGAAATCTACTTTGAAATCACCAAGTCCTCACTCGTGGTTAGAATAAATGATTGGAGATCATAGAAGTCCTAGCAATTGTATTTTTAATGCATTACAGTTGTTCTCAACAATGAAGAAAGGAGATTGATAATCGTCATTTTTTAAGCAAAGTCACTCAAGATTGAAATGAAGCCCAAGCATGGACACATCATTTCAAAATTCAGTTGAAAACTTACTTAGCAATCAAGTAAGCAGTTGGATAATCAAAGGAGCACGTGCAGTCGAGTAGAAAAGAATCATAATTACATTCTTCAGTACATATTGATATCAAGAAACTCTTTCAGACATCTCAAAAGTGATTCATCAGTATGCTTCGGCGCATAAATTTCATGAAGCAGAATTGATCAAAATCTTGTAGAACAGTGTTCTATGTGAAAGTATCAGTATAGCCGTTGGAGATATATATTTTGTGGAGCCAACCTGATGTTATTGTTGGAAGTACATATTTATTATTAATCATCTAAGTGTGAATACAACAAAAGAGTGTTCACATAAGAGAAGAATTGATTGAAGATACAATTTGAAATATCATGTGAAAAAGTAGATAAAACTATTATGATAGGTCCACGAGATTATGCGTCCATAGCCAACGACATGGAGGATACATTCATGGTTGATAATATTGAAGTATCAATGGCAACAATGGATATTGATATAGGCAAGTTTGAAGAAACATTTGTGAGTACTCAAGAGGCTGAGAACCTTTATATGAGAAAGAAGATATATTGATTTTAGATATCACAGGATAGGAATCAGAAAAGAGAAGACTGAAGTGATGGACAATTCATCATCAATGTTGTCAAGTTTGACACCCATAACACACTTAGACTCATGGGGAGTAAATAAGTAAGGAGGATTATATAATCTAAAGGTGTCATGAAAAATAAATCAGTTATTGTAGAAGAGAAATATATGAAGAAGAGGCTCAGTGAATTGGTTAGCAAATTTACACTTGATCTTAGTTCACTCAAGGCTGGTCAAGCATCCTTGAAAGAGTTTGCAGCAAAAGGTAGAGAAGATAATATCAAAGGGGGAGTAAATTAATGTATAGAATATGGAGTATGTCATATGATTAAGGTCCTAGCACATACTTGGAGAGAATGGAGAACCTACAATATTCATTATGCGCCCATCCACAGATTGTCAATTCACTGATTGCATTTTGGGAGAAACAGATCCAGAAGTTGCAGATTGCATATCTAGATGTGTATGATGAGTAAGTACATAGAAGTGTTTTTGAGAACCTTTGTCATTAATGTCAAAGGGGGAGTAGAGTATGAAGAATATGGAGTCTGGTATATGATAAGAGGGAGATATAAGATAGAGAGTTTTTGTATAAGAGTACAGATAGTAACTTCACCATATTCCTTTGTTACCATTAATGAAAAAGGGGGAGATTGTTGGAAAGTTAAATATACTAGTTTATATGACTATATTTAGTGTTGTAATTATGGAAAAAAAGTCATATGAAGTTTTGGAGTCAGTACACATTATCAGAAGATCAAAAATTGGCTAAGTACAGAAGACTGGACAGTTAGCAGAGTACCAGAAGAACAGATCACCAGTGCATGTGCATACGACCGAGTTAGGGAATGTGCCTTTGAAGATAAGCTTGTAAGTATGTATTCATGCTAAGTCTAAGAAATCATGATTAGATCTACAAGTATGAAGAAGTTACAGCAAGATGAAGTGACTAAGATAGTAAAGGGCAGAACAGGACAAAGATCATGGAAAGAGCCGACATAGATTGTTTTGGTATAGAAGTTGCACATATACTCAGGACTTGCATCCTTGGATCAGTAATTTTTAGTGGTCTAATAATATGTGGTTAAAGTTGCATGAATTGATTCATCAAGAGAAAAAACTTAGAGCTAATTTGGTGGAGCAGACTGTGTGAAAAGACGTGTCTATTTGGTTTGAGTAAAGCAGTTATAATTAATGTTAAGCTGACTTAATGAAGGGTTGCATGGTTATTTAAGTGATCAAGATAGATGGTAAAAGGTTTCCCAAATATAAAATGTTTGTGTCTTTTGAGAAAGTACTTATAGAAGGTCATTTGTGATCGGAGAAGTTGCGAAAGCCAGAGATAAGAAATCAGAGCAGAGTGTTAAAGAAACAAAGATATATCTATCATATGTTGATGATATATATATTGAAGTAGAAGCTTTCAGAGTGAAAAAAAGATTTTTTTAGTGGTTAACAAGAGGTTAAAGCATCAGTGCACATAAGGAACTGATTAGACAAGCAGTGTCACAACAACAGTTCACCTTGCAAATACAGTGTGTATCAAAGATCCAAAAGGTTGTAGCCTTTGCCATTTGGACAGTGAGTCCACCACCCCTAACAGGGTTATTGTAAAAGACTCCTAATAGGGTCAGACCCTTAACAAGGTCACTGTACTCCATACATTGTAAAGATAACTCCTAACAGAGTTAAGGATCTTCTAACAAGGATCATAAGAAACTAGTAAAAATTATTTGTGGGTACTAATTCCCACTGGGGTTTTCCTCTAATCAAGGTTTCCCCATAATCATATCAAGTGTTATGTGTTGTTGTGTTAAGACTCATTGGATTTATCTTTGATTTATGTTTAATTTTTTGAAATAGAATAATTAGTGAAATACTGATTCACCCCCCCTCTCAGTATTTCCAACATGGAGTGCCTTTCTTCTAGTCATCCACAGCTGGAGGATTTCCACCCTCGACTCTGGTGAACACTACGACTTTCCTAGGGAACCAATAACAACAATCATCACACTATGATGTAAACACCCAGTTGAATACCAAGGTTGAATCCCTCTAGCAAATGTTATGTACACTGACTGTGGACATGGGTGAACTGAAGGCGGGGTCCTACGCACTCCAAAATTCCAATTCCAAGAAAGGGAATATTTTCTCCAGCCAATGAAACAACAATGATGAAGGAAGAAACTACAACAATAGGCCTCGGCCCAACCAATAGCAATGGAATAACAATGCCAATGCCAGAGGTCCGTCTCCAAACCAAAACACCAATAAGAGTGGCGCTGGACCATCCCATTTCATGCTAGTCACAAACTTATAGCCAATGACCAGGTGGTGTAGAATGCATAACACAAGCTCTCATAATGAGGTAAACTATGAGACCGTCTTCTTTGGAATAGATAAAGAAGATGAAGAAGAACCCAAACTATAGGGGTTCTTTTATGAATCTATTCCAGCCTTTGAGGCCAATGCCTTCACCAACCCATGGAATCCCTACCACACTCAGAGTCAAGCTAGTAAAGGACCAGTTTACATGCCCATGCTTCCCAAGGACACTCCTCCCTAAGACAGCATGACCAATTGGTCTATCCCTCCAAAAGGCCCTAGCTCTAACCAAGCAAAGGACCCGACTGAGGGAAGCCACCAATTCCCAGGAGGTAGGTTGGACATCACAAAGGCGTTAGAATAGACCACCACTTCCATGACCTTAATAGAGGTTTTTTTAAACTGTCTTGAGTAGAAGAAGTCTCTTCTGAAGCTTTTGGGGAACTCAGAAGCCGTCAGTCACCCACCCAAGACTGTCTCTTTCAAGGACACCAATGTGGTTGTCTTCCAGGGAAGCATTAAAGATCCTCCCTTCCTGGTAAGCTTAAACATACAAGGAAAGAATATACACAACTGCCTAGTAGATTCCAGAGCTTCGGGCAACATCATAACTTTATCCATATGCCAGAAGCTTGGATTCTGACCCACCCTATCTAACAGTGCAGTAATCCAATGGGATAATACTGTTGTGAAAATGGTGGGTGAATTGAAGAATGTATGAATTCAACTTATCTAGGACCCCAGGATAGCTAGGATAATTGACTTCCAAGTGGTGGACATCCCAGAGACTTACAGGATGTTGCTAAGTCAGAATTTGTCCAAGTCCTTGAATGGATATTTCTCGACCGACTTTTCTCACTTGTGGCTTCCTTGGGAAGGAGAATCTAAGCAGATGCAAGTTGAAAGTGAACCTCAGATTAAGCAGGCCCTCACCAAAGTCAGGAGGGTAAATGAAGTCCTCTTCTTTGATACTTCCCCTGGGGTGTACAAAAACCTTGAGATCTTAGAATTTGATTTCACCCCTGGGGAGGACCCCATAGTTTCCCAGAGAAGCCAAGACTTAGAAGAAAAATTGAGGGTTGAGATTAACTCTTAGGGTACTACAATGACCCCCACTACACTCTTGTCTAGCACTTGGTGCCAGGTACATTACCAGAAACATTTGGAGCTAGAGTGCGAACTGTGTCTTGCCACTGCTATCTGACATATCAATGCTCTCTGAAAGAAATAACACACACTTGATTCCTTAGAACCTAGTACTTCTTCTGGTGACGTCTCTTCTGTGTCATGTGTTCAGGGATCCCAATCACAAATCTCTCTAGAGGAAAACCTCACCCCCATACCATCAGTGTCGAAGGAAGCTCCTCCCAACCATCCCAAGAATAATCCAAAACCCAGTTTGTCTTCCCAACCCCATATAACCAACGATGACTTGTGGATCCTTAAGTTTGATGGGTCCTGATCCAAACAGGGCTGTGGGGCTAGAGTTGAATTAATCAACCTGCGGGGGAATCCTTCCTCACATCTTATAGGCTACAGTTCAACTACATGAACAACATCACAGAGTATGAGGCTTTTGTCCTTGGACTCCTATTCACACTAAGGAAAATAATCACTCACCTTCCGGCCCTAGGTGATTCAAAGTTGATTGTTAAACAGGTCTGGAGTTAATATACCTATCATGATAAGAGGCTGGCTACATACCGCAACTGGGCATGGAGCCTTATTGAGGATTTTGATGCCTTTGGCATTGATCTTATTCCATGGAGATGAAACTATGTCCCGAATGCCCTTGCTATTTCTGCCAGCACACTTGAGCCCATGGCCGGCTCACGACTCCAGAGATTTTCTATTGAGATGATCCCCACACCATCCATTCTAGATAATGTCACCCATTTTTAGGTCTTTGAAGATGATAAGCATATCCTAGCCTTCATGTCCAATGTTGGTGTCTTTGAGGACCAAATAGTGGAAGAGAGAGATCATGATGATACTGGGTAGGGTGATGAAGATGATGGGATTATGGACCTACAAACCAACACCATTCCAAAGGGGATGGTCACACTTGAACAAATCTTTGACTTAGACTCTTGGGATCAGGAAAAGATATCATCCTTCTCTAAGGGAGGAAAATTTGAGAAGTAAACATCGACCAGCTCGATGAAGAGAAAATGATACACATTAGCACCGCCTGCTCCCCTAAGGAGAAGGAGAAGATTCTTGCAGACCTCTGAGAATACATTGATGTGATTGTGTGGGGGTATGAGGATATAAAGACATATGATACATCCATCATGACCCATACTATCCCACTCAAACCTAATGTGAATCCTTTTTGGCAAAAGCAATGATTAGTCAATCCACTGATCAAGCTTCTGATTTACTAGGAGGTTCAAAAAATGCTATCAGCCTAGATAATCTTTCCAATCTAGCATACTACATGGGTTGCCAACCTGGTCCCTATGAGGAAGAAAAGCGGTAAAATCCACCTTTGCATGGATTTCAAAAATTTGAACAAAGCATCCAAGAAAGACAATCACCCTCTCCCCTCGTTGGACAAGGTGTTGTAAATCATGAATGGATCATAAATGATGTCTTTCTTGGATGGGTAATCTGGATATAACCAGGTCATGGTTAAGTTTGAAGATAGAGACAAAATGGCATTTACCACCAAGTGGGGAATGTTTGCCTATTGAAGAATGCCCTTTGCCTTGATTAATGCAGGGGCCACATTTTAGAAGGCTATGAACATTGCGTTTGAAGGCCTTGTGAACCAGTGCATAATCATCTACATGGATGATTTGACCATCTTTTCCTGGGATAGGTGTGATCATTCTGCCCACCTCGCCCAGATTTGCAAGAGATGTCATCGGTATGGAATATCCCTCAACCCTAAGAAATGTATATTCGAGGTCACTAAAGGGAATTTTCTGAAGCATATAGTCTTCGAGAAGGGTATATTCATTGACCCTAAGAGAGTTGAAGCACTGCTAAGCCTACAAATGCCTGATAGCAAGAAATAAATGAGGTCTTTCTTTGGAAAGATCAACTTTATCTGGTGGTTCATCACTAGATTCACCGAGATCATAAAATCACTCAATGAAATGATGAAGAAAGATATCAAAATTGAGTGGAGTCCTGAATCAAAGTGAGCGTTCACCCAGATTAAACAAATGATAATGGAGGCACTAGTTCTGGCTAGTCCAGACTATTCCCTCCCCTTTTAAATCTATTCCTTTGCTTCGCCGCATTCTACCACAGTAGTATTGACCCAAAAGGTCAAAGGGGAGGAACGACCAATAGCTTTCATGAGCTCCCCCTTCAAGAATATTGAAGTCCAGTATTCATCCTTGGAAAAGAAGGCCTTTTCTCTCATTCATGCCATGAAGAAATTTTGGAATTATATCCTTCGAAGAAGGTGCATGCTATCATCCCAGACTAGGCGGTGAAATCTCTATTGATGCAGAGTGAGTTGGGTGAGAGATGGGGGAAATGGATGGCCATCCTCTAGGAACATGATTTAGAAATGCAACCCATGAAAATAGTCTGAGGTCAGGGACTATGTAGAGTGATGGCAGAAGAGACTCCACACATTGAATGTCAGACATATACGGTGGAGTCCATCACTCAGGATCCATGGTACACAAATATATTGTACTTATTGTTGAATAACAGATGCCCAGAGGGATTGCCTCCAAACAAATGTCGTGCCCTGTGATTGAAAAGCACACACTTCATGATAAAAAATGTCATGCTTTTCTGCAAGAACTATGAAGGAGTGTACCTCCGTGCATTGATAGGGTTCAAGCTACAAAAATAATCAAAGAATTTCATGAGCAGTTCAGAATCAGGCATGGCTCACTAACGCCACTACCCATCACATTCTCTGGGCTGGATACTATTGGCCCTATATCTTCAAAGATGTTTATAATCACGTCTAGAAGTGCCATACTTGCCAAACCATGGCACATCATGAGCGGAACCCGGCTATGCCTTTGCAGCTATTTTTTGAAGCTAGACCTTTTGCCCAATGGGAATTTGAATTCATTAGGGAAATCAACCCCAACTTATTTTCCAACCACCGGTACATCTTGACTTCTACTGATTATTGCACCTGGTGGTCTGAAGCAATACCTTACAAAAACAATACGGCAGACATAGTTATAAAATTCCTGGAAGAAAACATTGTCACAAGGTTTGGAATGCCCTTTGCTATGGTATGTGAATGGTTTGGAATTTTCTTTAGTGCAATTACTCAAATGGACCTACTACTAGAAGATCATTCTAAAGTTTTCCAGAAATTATTACCCCCAGGGGAATGGTGTGGATGGATCAACCAACAAAAATCTGCTTGAAGTGATCAAACACCTATTAGAACAGAATCCCTGGGACTGGCACCAAAATTTGAGATTCACCCTTTAGGAAAATCGTATTCAAATTAAGGCCACCCTAGGGACATCCCCATTCCATCTGGTTTATGTCCAGAACCTAGTGTTCCCCATTAGCTTATAAATCCTAGTTTTACAATTCACACATGAATTTGGCAACCGGGATAACATTGTGGAGGTTCGGCTCCTAAATCTGGTATGGATGGAAGAACAAAGAGACGCGGCCCTAGAACATTTTGCATGTCACCAAGTAGTAGTGAAATGATGGTTTGACCAGAGAGCCCAGTATAAGGCCTTTCAGATTTTGGACTTGGTCCTCTTGTGAGATAAAGCCCAGGAAATGAAAGGAAAGCACACCAAATTCTAACAGCTCTGGCTCAGACCATATTTGATCTTAGATATCTACGGGGAAAATACTTATCACCTCAATACCATGACTGGAGAACCTATTCCATTTCCTGTCAATGGACAGTTTCTCAAGCATTATTTCAAATGAGGTAGGTTTTTCCGGAGTTGTATTATATGTAAGTCTTCTTACTTGTAAATATTTCCTTTTCGATGCCCTATTTGGGGTGCCTTGTAAATAGTTTTGTTGGTTGTCCCTTAGGACCGGCCCCCTTCTCTATTTGTTTTCTTTCTCTTAGCTTTCTTTTTTTTCTTTTCCAGGATCCCAATGATTTGCTCCCCCTTTTGTAGGCTGGTATGCTTCGCATAACATCTATTCTCTGGGATGGTACCTTTTGCATTATGGTGTACTTGGAATCTATTGTTAGCATGGTGGAATTGGTCCAATCTCTAGAGTTATTATAAGTTTGGTAGCAAGCTATGAGTAACCTTCATCGGATTCATCCTTGGAATTCTGGAAATCGGTTAAATCAAAATCAAAAGGAACAAGTAATTGGACACACCGTGAGTAGATCGGTTGCACTAGTTTGTTGGCCAAGGTCTGAACTTCAAAATTATTTCTAGGTCTAGAGTTTTGCTTCCCCATTTAGAAAATTGAGATGGATGGAAGGGTGAAATATGTAACACCATTAAATTTAGCTAAGCTTAAGCTTAAGAGTGAAAGAAGTACCACCATCCCATCCAGCAAGGAATAAAATATAAAGGAAAGAAAAAGATGGGATGTAGAAACTCCGTTTCCGGGGGAAATGAGTAAATTTGATGACTTTGGATTGATATATTTAGTGCCTCTTCTCTACTTCTCCCAAAGGTTATTGGCTTGATTTCCTTCCAAAGCACACACTTCACAACTAACAAAAGACCAAGGATTGAATCATGTATGGACCAGATTTTCTCAGATGTTGTGCGCCTTGCAAATAGGGTGCTCCAAGTAATGATTTGTTCCCATTTTGCTAACAAGGGATTTTGCAGTTCTCAAATATGCTCAGGCATTTGTCCTAGATAGTCACCATTTTTTTTGCCCTACATACCCATCCCTACATTTTGTGTGCAAAATGTTGGGTCCCCTCTTTTTTCTTTTTGGCTTTTGCCTTGTTTTCTTTGTCTTTATTTTTCTTTGCTTTCTTCTCCAGGTTTTCCCTCCTAGGGGGTTTGTTTTCTTTTTTCTTTTCTCTTTCGTGTCTCTGGGACCTGGTCCCAAAGTTTGTTATTCTTTCTAGAGCCATATTTTAGACTCCAAGATTCTCTACCATGATGTCTTCCTCTCGCAAGAAGGTATGGTTGCATGGAATCCCAGGCCCGGAGTCCGAAGGTTGACTTGTTCCAGAGTTTGTGAGAAAAAGAGGTAACTTGCTTTTACTTTGGGTATAAATGGAAATTAAATGCCACTTTTACAGTTACCGCGATTAAAACACTTGTGCACTCAGGGTGATTTTTAGGTGAGTAAATGGTGATTAAACTGTGATTACTCTGTGCTTAGTGGGTTATTGCTAGTTGGTTCGAGGTACCTGTTCATGGTCGTTTGAAGGTAGAACTTGTTATGGGAGTGCTCCTAGTGTGCTCTTTCCCTACTCTTCTTTGGATTTTAAGTAGGTCCTCTGGTTTCTTGTTGTTTCTATGCTTTCTGTTTGTTTCCCTTTGCTCTTTGGTCTTTTTTTGTCCTACTGGCTTTTGATTTCATGTTTTTCTTTTGGTTCACCTCCTGTTGGTGGGTTGGCTCTGCAAGAGGGTTGTCTACCCTCTGCACGGTTGTCGATTAATGTCAATAATGTATATTGTCTTAGTCTGGTTCATGCATGTTTGAGTGTAGTTATGTAGATTTGTAAAAACTTGTAAATGTTGTATATCCTATATATATGTGTTTTGACCCTCGACCCTCTGTATTTTTGTGCATGTATATATCCTATATATCCTTCTAATCTCATGAGTTCCTCATGCTTTGTCATGTGTTTTTACCCATGAGACTGAGCTCGTCGAGACAGAGTCACCACGGTTCAAACTTAGCACCTCACTGGTTCAAACCATGGTGGCTTTCTCTCTTCTTTGTCTCATCACCTTAATGGCAGGATTAATTTCCCATGAGCAGGCATTCAAATCATGTCCCATCTAACATTTATTTTACCCTATGTCAGCTCATGTGTCGCCATTAATGCTTTTATGTTTCCTGCCACTTGACCACGTGCCAACCTACATTAGCCGAATATGGTTTCTTACTGGTCACATTGATACAACAACTGGTATATTATCCAGGCTTTGGGCCTTAAGCAATTCCTTGTCTTGTGTTTCCCCTTGTTATTTGGTTTGATTTCCCCCGGAATCCTATTCACAACTATTACAAGTATTCTGGGACTTTTTGATGTATGCTAACACTTGTTGAAAAAATGTAGGGTGGTGATGATTTCCTAGGAATTCCAATATTCTTTATATATATCATGTTCTAACGGTTCTCCGGTCTTGTAGGTTGCAGACAAGTTGATTGAAGATGTTCGAAGTGATCACCCCTCCTTCCAGCCCAGAGCTACCTACCACTTCCACCTGAGCGACCACTAAAAATAAGGCTGAGAGGTTGTTGGCAAAGTTTCCCTTGACCTCTAAATTTCCCAAGGACAGTGCCATTGTGGGATCAAAAATAGAGTCTAGAGTTCAAGAAGTAATGGACACAGGGCCCAGGACTTGGGTGGAAATGCAAGGCTTGATCCAAGCTGTTTACAATTTGAAGGCCACTGGAGACAATCTAGCCACTTAGATCACCGCCTCTAGTATCATCAAGGCAGAAAACTTTCCTTGTTTGATGCAATCACCGGAGCTAATACTCCAATTGGCAACATTGTACAATGCACCAACTTAGACTATCCTACTTCTGGGTCCCCGACCACTATAGTACCCGGCAACAATCATCACCTTAGACACGACAAATTTTACCTTGAGGATAGGGATCCCACAATTCAATGGATCCATTATCTAGAATTGACTCCAAACATTGCAGGAGTTCGAGGGCACTGAACTTATTTATCAGCAACATATCAATAGCCATTGGGTAAAAATCTCAAAGAGGGATTACAAGAGGATGAAGTTGGAAATTCCCTGCGGGGATTTCAAAGAGCCCATCCAGGTGGGCATCGTGTTTTTATGTAGGATCTTTAGATTTCCCCATGCCCGAGATTTCTTGGCATGGATGTATTACTTTTTGTACTGCATCACCACTCATAGTCAGACTTTCAACTGGGCAGCCCTCATATCCAATAACGTAGACAAGCAACTAAAGAGCATTTCCCATAATTCCAAGTTTTATATGACATCATATGTGCTATGGGTGCTAGCACAATAAAGGCCAACTTTTCTGGGTTTGGGAGCAGTTGGGGAGCTTGGAAATGGGCTAGGCCAAATGGCACTGTGGGATCATTATCCCCAAGTACAATGGGAACTCAGTTCCCAAATTTTTTCTTGGTAAATGATGCTTTCATTTACCACAAAATTCTAACACCTACCCAGGATTCTAGGTACTGACTATCACAGGCAATGATGACTCTGGTCAGATCCTATTTCTGCTATTTCATTCAGTTCCAATATCACACCTACATTCGGGTGACCGGCTTCAAAAGGAAGCCCCATCTTCTTCCCCGGTATTGTGGGGATACAATTATTCTTTTGGATTTTTTTTGGTAGATGATGGATCTGCACGCCTTCTTTACATTAATGAAGGTCATCAACATCACATTCCCTTTCTCATGTGGGAATTATACATGTAGCCTCACCGCAACCTGAGAGGTAGACAATGAATTAAAGAACCTGGGGCTGGTGGAATTCCAGCACACCTAGAAAAATTATGATCCTCTTGGCAAGATTGCCACAACACTTCCTAGGGCATCCCTGTCCCACGAAGTGGATTTTGAAGACTTTTGTGTGGACTGCCAACACAATTTTGATCTTTAGGCACGACAACATTCACAGATGAGTAAAGGGCTCACAAAAGCACTTGACCTTCAGACTTTCCCGAAAGGATTTAAAGATTTCAGGCCACTAGAAAATCCAGCAAATAAATAACAAGGGCTGGACAAATTAGATCTTCGTCTGGTGGATTGGGCCACCCCTGAGGACCTAACAATTGAAGGGGTATGTCACCCCATTATAGAAGCAAGTCACCAATATTTTTCCTGGGCATGTCCAAAGAGCGCCCAAAAGAAGACAATGCTCTAGCAGCCTACTCCCTCTTTAATCAGTGTCAGACCTTCTTCATCTATCATGGCTGCTGAACCAAGTGCAATCAAAGAGAAAGAGAAAGAGAAAGAGAGTGTCCCAGTTCCCAAGGTGCCTCCACAAATCCCCACCCTTCTAATGGCACATTTACATCAACAAATAAATTCGGCAAAGCTGGCTAGCAAGGAAATAAGTATGTAGGTATTCTTTGGTCTCCTTGTAGGTCTAATGACATCTGCTCACCTGATGGGATCCCCATTGCTGGCAACTATGATGAGTAGACAGACTTTCACTGAGGCAGAGTCTACTAGTATTCTGGACATCAGGGCTCCACTGATAAGAAAGAAGAAGAAGAAGGTGACACCTACACCAAGCGCAGTTGCCAGCCTAGGTATGTCAGATGTGCCCCTGGTAGATGTCATTTTAGACTCTCCCAAACTAGAGGATATCTCAGACTCCTCTCCCCCACATGATGATTTTGATGACACTTTCTTAGCAAAGTAGCTCATAGAGCTCCAATAAGGTATGGGGCATGTGGTGGAGGAGATTGCAGCTCAAGATAAGGAAGAGGCCCTTGTGGGAAAGGAAATCCTGGAATAGAAGGATACATCAGATCAAGAGGCTCGAGAAGAAGTATAAATAGGGCCTGAGCAGGAGAAGATATTGGTCTAGGAGATCGAAGGTACACTGAGGCAACACATAGATGAGCAACTGGTGGTCAAGGAAACTGGACCCACAGGATCAACCATACCCTCCATCATCATGCTCCAAATGTCTTTGGTTACTCTAGGTGATCAAATGTCTTGGAGCACATTTGGTGAGGTAGTATTAGCGGCCACCTTGTTAAATTTTGGACAGAGAAGGAGAATGTTCCAATAGATGCAGCCGATGAAGCCCAAGAGAAACAATAATAGGTGGATCAAGAAGTCCCAGATAATGAAAATGTAGAATTAGCTAACGTCAGGAAGGACAAGGAGGTCACCAAAAATATAGATGATATTGAAACTAGAGAAAAGGTTCTGGATAGCACGAAAGAAGATGTCAGTATGGAGGAAAACATTGAAGCTCCTAGAGAATAAGAAAAAGAAAGAGAACAAGAATAAGAAAAGGAACTAGAATAGGAGAAAGAGCATGAGTACAATATACACTCTGGGAATATGCCACCAGATTCTGAAAGGAATCCCAATGAACATGTCCTAATGGCGAAGTTACCCTAGCTACCCCAATGGCTGTTTGAATCAAAGAAAAGAAAGACCCCAGTGGTGATATCAAGTGCTACACTCTCATTGGCCGAGATGATGGCCAAGAATGTAGAGGCCAAAAAAGGCCCAAGAAGGCACGGATCATCCATAATCTCTGGACTGGTTTGATAGGTAGCACAGTTGTGACCATCGCAACGCCCCTGTGTGTTAAAATGTTGACACACTTCTATGAATCATTTCATCCAAGGTTTCTCAAGAATGAGGCCTCAAATATCTATCCATAGCTCTCTAGTCATAGAGTGCAAAGGTTTGAAATGGAGGCCCTCATATTGACCTAGTTAGTGCCCATGCAAGTACACCATGAAATGAGAGATTCAATTGCATGAAAATGAAATCTACTCTATATGATGGAATGAATGAAAATAAATTAATCTAAATGATAACAATGCATGATTAATCTATGAAAGGAAATATGCAAATCTAATCTATGAAAATAAACGTGAATATAATCTACATGAATAGCCATGGATGCAAGAAGAAGAAGACAAGAAGAGAGAAGTTGTAATATCCAAGCTCAAGTGCTCAAACCCTCCTCCAAAATTGCTCTCCAAACCAGCAGCATAACAGTACTATGAAAAAGATGTATATGTAAATGAGAAGGAGAGGTCTCCTTTTATAAGAAAGTGAACGATTGAGATTAAGAGGCAAAAATCAAAGGCTATGATTAAGAGGCAAAAATCCCACCACTTAGGAGGAGGTGAAGAAAAAGGGATTCTATTTACTTTTTCATTTAATTTATTTCTTTTTTTTTATCAAATAAAGTGCTTTAAGTGGGGATTTTTATTTATTTAATTAAAGAGGGGTTTTCTTTTAATTAAATAAATTAGAAGAATTTTATTTAATTAAATGGGAGGAATTTAATTTAATTAAATAAGAGGAATTTTATTTAATTAAAAGGGAGAAATTTACTTTAATTAAATAAGATAAATTTTATTCAATTAAAAGGGAGATTAAATCTTTTAATTAAATAAGATAAATTTTATTTAATTAAAAGGAAAATTAAATATTTTAATTAGATAAAAATAATTAAATCTTAGAAAATATTGAAATAATTGAATTAATTATAATTTGATCAAGAAAATTGATTTGAATTGAAAATGTTCCAAAGCATTGATTCATGAAATTGATAAATTGATAAAATGATAAATGGGGCCCAAAGTCTAGGTGACCATTTTAGGGTGCATACATTTGCCCCTCTTTGACAAATGTGTGGTCGACTTGGGAACACATGTAGTCAAAGAATGTAGTTGAAATGTGAGGTCAACTTGGGATCACAAAACAACCCAGACGTGTAGTCGATTTGGGAACACATCGGGACAAAAATAAGCACAATTAAAAAAGACAAAGTCAACACCGAAATAAGTAATTGACATGTCAGAGATAAGAATCTCAAGCAAGATTGATATAATTGATAAAGCTGAATCAAAGATTGAAGTTTGATAGGTACTTCCCCCTCGTGATCGAAAACAAAATGAGATAGAGGAGAAACAACAAATTGATAAACTTTGATCAAATCGTACTAAAGATAAGGTTCTTGATGTAAGATGAAAGATATAAGGATCACAAAACCAAGGTAGATCATCAAGCACAAAATATTATGCCCCAAGGTTGAATTAGAAGAAAATAAGAAGAAGAAGAAGAAGAAGAAGAAGAAGAAGAAGAAGAAGAAGAAGAAAAAATGGGGTGAAAGCGAATGGAAGATAGAAGTTTGGAAGAGGTGGAAAGAAATGGAGAGAAGAAATAGAATTTGCCTTAAGAAAGAGAATGCCCCAAAATCAAGCAACTATTTAAGATAGAAAATTTTGATTGAGATCACGAAAGAAGATAAAGAAATGAAGATCAGAACATGATCATAGTTGATTAAAAGTCCACAACAAAAATGAAGGAAACCCTCTCAAACTCATAATGCAGCCTAAAAATGAAAACTAACATAAAGTCTAACAATGCAAGCTACATAAAAATGCAAAGGTGTACTTACAATAGAGAAACTATAACATAGGACATTGTGTTCATCATTCATAAAAGAATGTAAAGGAACTTATTTTCATTATTGGGCCATTATTAACGGACATCGAAAAATCACACAATCATCACTAGTCACAAGCACAACTATGAAGATATGAATGTGATTTATATCAGATTGGAATGTGGAAATATTCTAACATAAGCATAAAAGACATAAAGGTCAAGATGACTATGATGTTATCTTACCTAATTTAATATAGCAAAACCATGCTCGCATCAAGGCATAGAGGCCAGGATGACCAGCAGAATAGTTGTGCAAAAAATAGTGAAGCATAAAGCAAGAAGCAAATAAAAACATGCCCCATGCCCCAAGTCCTGTAGCTATGCATCACGGAGAGAATTATTAGACAAGGACACTCAATGAAAATCAATAACAGCCAGCACACAAAGAAAAGATCATGACATAGATCAAGCATTAAGTGTTGTGTTTAAAAATTTAAGCTTGTTAACTGATATTGAGTTCTGAGGATAAGGAGTGAATGCTTGAAAGCAGGTAAGACCACATGACAAAAAGGGGTAAGACCAAACCAATAAGTGTTGAAAAAACACTTGATGTCAGGGGTTGTATTGAAAAATATAGTTGGGATGGTGTTGAAAAATACCATTTGTGAGATGTCCTAAAGACTAATGCATCCAAGAGACCAAAGCTAACACAGTTATGCCCCCTAGACAAAGATAAAGACCAATTCCAAACCAAGGAAGCAAAGACAAGGCATGATGGAGAAAAGGCTAAGTGTCGAGGACACAAGCTAAGAAATAGATGTGCAAAGGCCTCAAGTAGCACCTGTTTCTAGGTTTTCACCACTTGGATCTTATTACAATTTTTTCTCTTTTAATTTTCTTCTTCTTTTTTCAAGACTTTTTATAATTTTTTTTGAATTTTTGCTACCAAGGCACCTGTTTCAAGGTTTTCACCAAGGCACTTTTTCTATTTTTTTTAATTTTTTGATTTTTTTGAGATACATCAAAGCGCCTATTGCTAGGTTTTCACTAAGATGATCATTTTTTCAGGACATTTTGTGAATTTTAGAATTTATGAAAATATATCATTTTTTAGATTTTTTCAGGATCAATAATTATGTACAAAGGATGCCCCCAAACATAATAGGCATCAAACTTTCAAGCAAGATCACATCGTGCAGTCCCAATGTTTAGCAAGGTGGAGGACAAGAGGGACTGGCAAGCCGGTGGAAGAGATGGAAGACAAGAGAATGAAGGAAAATTAAGGGAAGAAATCCTCAAAGGCAAACTCCTCAAGAGTACCCAAGCTAGGGAAAAGAAAAGAAACATCATGCAAAGAACATTTGGACAAGAATGAAAATCCAACATAGGATAAGTAACAAAAGCGTAATGCAAGAGCATAAAAGGATGCAGTCCAAAGGAGTAGACATGTCAAGAGGCTTCATAACACCGTGTTTTGCTCTTTTTTTTTATTAGATCAAGATCAAAGGGAAAAGGATAACAATAGGAGAAAATGAATGGAGGAAGATAAAAATGAAAACATGAAAGGAATGAAAGCAAGATCACTGTAAGATAGCTCACAAGATAGCCCAAATATTCATGTATAGATCAATATTGTCAAGATCAAAGAGAGAATACAAAATTGATGAAAGATGTAGAAGAACTACGCATCCTGATTGCCAGGTTTTCATCATAGTACTTATCTAAGGTTCCACAAGAGAGTGGTCTTCACCATAGGATGAATTTATTTCTCTTTAATTTTTTTCCTTTTTTTTTTTTGAATTTTTGAATTTTTTTTTTTGAATTTTTTTTTTGAATTTTTTGGAAGAAGGCAAGCTTTTAAGATAATGATCCTTGAAAGGATAAACCATGATATGGCAAGGATTCAAAATAATATTCTCAAAAATGCTGATAGGGAAAGGAAGATGAAAGAGAAAAATGGAGGATAAAGTTTTATGCAAAGCGAGTGAGGTTAGAAGATAGGAGGAATAGGAAAATGAGGAAAAATGATAGAAGGTAGAAGGATAGTGAATGAAAGGATTGTGAAAGGGTAGATGGAAATGAAGGCAAGATCAACATCAACACACACCTTGAAGGGTGAAAAGAGGATGGAGGAAATGTGAATGAAGGAATACGTGAAGGAATATGGTGAATGGATAACAGAGTTTGCGGTTTAGGTGCATGGTATGAAAGAATGTTTTTGGAAGAAGATGAAATGGAAGCCTTTGGAAGCTTGAAGGCCAACTTCACTTGTTTCTCAACATGAGACTCTTTCAAGAGAGACTTCAGAATCCATATAGTTTGTAGGCTTTTCATTTCTTTTTGATGATTTAGAGAGAATATCTTCAATGATGGATTTTGGAACCCATACTTGTCTTGTAGTTTTCTTCTTAGATATCTCTTTTGACTTTATGCCCCCATGTTGATTAGAGGAGACATGGTGATCTTTTTTTTAGATGGATTCTTGTATTGCTTCTTTTTCTTGTATTGAACATTCAAGTTTCTTCCAAAAGACTTGGGACTTGTGGAGGAAGAAGATGAATATGACTGGTGTAGATGGGTGGATGCATGAAAAGGATTCAAGGGTATGCATCTATGTTGATCTTGAGGAAATATAGGAGATGGAGGGATGTAAGGACCCAATATGGATGATGAATTAGGAGAGTTAGGAGGGAAAAGTGAAGGGACATAAGGACCCAAGATGGAAGGAAAACATGAAGCCCTTAGTATTGGTGGAGGAGGTCCAAGGATGGACATGGAAGATGAAAAAGGATAATCAATAAGTTCATCAGCATGTATATGAAAACCAAGGACATCAACATCTTTAGAGTGAGCATCAAGGTTTTCAATAGGATCATGAAAATCTTGAATAGGAGCACCTTCTTTGATAGGATTGTTTGAAGCTTGGAAAGACTTAGGAAGAGTAGAAAGTGGAAGCAAACATGGAGTGGTAGAACAAGAAGATGGAAGACTTTGATCTTGACAAGGATCTTTGGATAGCATAGGCACATAATTATTCTCTTGATTTTTAATAGGCTTAATATTGGAAGTAACAACACCATTTTTAATAACCTTAATGGAAGTATCATCTTTGGAAAGTGCAAGTGGGGTAAGGTTATTTTGATTGTCAATAATCTCAGTGGTGTAAGTAGTAACTTGATCTTTATTAGGAGAAGACTTAAGACATGGTGGAATGAATGAGAAAGGGTGTAAGGGATCAAAAGAACCATGATGCAGATAAGAGTTGTCATAAAGAGGGTTGGAATACATGGAGATTTCTTGATCTTGATCTTTCTTTATGTTATTTTCTTTATCATTTTTAGAATCCTCTTGACATGGAGCCACTTCTAAGGACAAGGAAGCATGTTGTAATTGTATGGGAGACTTGGGAGGAGAAGGGGAAGGATTAGTTGAAGTAGGCATTATAGCATATGAAGGCTTAGGCTCTTTAGGTTTAGCATTATTGAAAGTATTTTTAGCCAAGTGAAAGTTAGCTTGAGTTTCTTTAAGAGGTAGCCCTTGAGGGTAATTATAAGGAACTACATGAAAAGCATTAGGAATTTTGTCAGATGAAGGATTTGTGGAAGATTTGGCAACTTTAGGAGATGTATGAGTATTGGAAGAAGTAGAGGATGGAAGGGAATCATCACAAAAAAATGGTTCATGATTAACATGATCTTTCTTGAGAGTGCAATCTTGATTTTTAGCTCGAGAATACTTAGAGGAGGGATAGAATTCACGTTTGTAATTAGCACAGAAATCTTTCTCTTCCTCAAATCTATCATCAAAATATTTTTCATAAAACTCATCAAAGTCTCTTTCAAAATTAGAATCATATGGATCACCATCACAATCTCTCCACTCTGAACCTCCATCCCTAGTAAACCCGAGCACATGACAAGGAGGACTCTTAGGAATAGAGGTGTCATAGGTATGTTGATGTATTTCATCATAATAGCCATCATCAGTATAGGCCTCAAAGTCATCAGAATCACAACAAGCAGGATCATCAAAGTCATAGTCATCATAGACAGGCATGTCATTCTTCATGGAAGAGGTATCACAAGGATTATCACGTTGCTCATTATGGTATGCATTTTGAAAGGAAGTATGACTCTTGGGAGAAGTAGAAGAAGAACAAGATCATGAAGAAGAATAAAGTGAAGACCTAGTGGAAGAAGAATATTTGGATGATGAAGAATGATGAGAAGACTTAGAAGATGAAATATGTTTGGAAGAAGGAGATCATAACATGATTGTGTCCATGATTCTAGAAGAGACGTCTGATTCATTTGATTTTTATCTTATTTTTGCTATGGATTCATTACTCATGTAATGTTTAGAAGGATCATTGGAGGAACAATATGTCATGAATTGATAAATGAGTTCGATATCATCCATTGTCAAGAGACATTCTTTAAGAAGATAGCATAAATCCATAGTTTTAGAAAAATATGAATCAAGAAGAGATGAATAAAAGAAGAATATAGTCTAGATAATAAGAGGAAAAGAATCAAGAAGATGTGAAGGTCTTAGGAAGAAGAGGAAGAAGTGTGAAAGAAGAAGAGAAAGAATGGAAATGGAAGACTAAGAAGACATGGGAGATGTGGAAGAAAGAAGACCAAGAGTCATTTTGTGTAAATTAATACCATTTAAATTCATTTGGATGTTGAGAAACATGTCATAACACTCTTTGGGGAGATACATTGAAGTTTTCATAACTCAAGAACTCAAATTTGGATAGTTGACAGATGATAGCAGACAGCAGCAGAAGACAGTTTCGTGTGAGGAAAGGACACAAAACTCAATTTTTTATTGTTTTGAATAACCAACTAGGTACATTAATAGATTTTATCATGAATCAAGCACGTAAGACAACAATCAAGGAGTTCAAGAAATTAATGTCTTCAAACAATGAGCAAAGGACAAAGCAACCTTGCACATGAACATAGATAGTGTCATAGTAATTCTACTCCATAAGAATGCTACTTGTGTATGTTCTCAAATGTTTTCCAATCACGCACATAGTCCTATCAAATAAAAATTTGGTTTCACTATGGTTCTTAGTAATGGCTTGAATCTGCAACTTTTGCAATCTCATGTGGGTGAAATCCAATCCCAGCGCACCAAGGTTTTGACATAGTCTGAGAATTTAATCAATCAGCAGCTGCTGAGGAGATCTAACAACCCACAATAAATTACACTCATGGAGATTTATTCCACAAGGACATTTATATAGTGGTTGTTTCTACCATGGAAAAAATGGCTATTATTGCTTGAGGTTCCATCCATGTGGTTTACCCAATAAAGGGAGTGTCCACTACGGTTAACCCTCTCTAACAAGGAAGACTCACAATATGGACCACATGGGGACTTAGTTCAGATTCAAGGGTTCCAAGTTTTTGATTCTCCCAAAAGGG
>MU225084.1:1859497-1927959 GCA_018584345.1 Thuja plicata | reverse complement strand
TACATGAATAGCCATGGATGCAAGAAGAAGAAGACAAGAAGAGAGAAGTTGCAATATCCAAGCTCAAGTGCTCAAATCCTCCTCCAAAATTGTTCTCCAAACCTGCAGCATAACAATACTATGAAAAAGATGTATATGTGAATGAGAAGGAGAGGTCTCCTTTTATAAGAAAGTGAACTGTTGAGATTAAGAGGCAAAAATCAAAGGCTATGATTAAGAGGCAAAAATCCCACCACTTAGGGGGATGTGAAGAAAAAGGGATTTTATTTACTTTTTCATTTAATTTATTTCTTTTTTCATCAAATAAAGTGCTTTAAGTGGGGATTTTTATTTATTTAATTAAAAGAAAGGTTTTCTTTTAATTAAATAAATTAGATGAATTTTATTTAATTAAATGGGAGGAATTGAATTTAATTAAATAAGAAGAATTTTATTTAATTAAAAGGGAGAAATTTACTTTAATTAAATAAGATAAATTTTATTAAATTAAAAGGGAGATTAAATATTTTAATTAAATAAGATAAATTTTATTTAATTAAAAGGAAAATTAAATCTTTTAATTAGATAAAAATGATCAAATCTTAGAAAATATTGAAATAATTTAATTAATTTAATTAATTACAATTTGATCAAGAAAATTGATTTGAATTGAAAATGTTCCAAAGCATTGATTCAGGAATTTGATAAATTGATAAAATGATAAATGGGGCCCAAAGTCTAGGCAACCTTTTTAGGGTGCATACAACCCCCACTAGATGTGGAGGTAGTGGCCGTAAGGCCCAAGGATTACAACATAACAGAAGTAGCATTGGGGAAGAGAGACAAACATTGTGAGCTAGATTTATTGAAAGAAGGCACCAAGGTGATAGAGGATAGATACATTAAGCAAGGCCAGAAGCTGAAGGAGGAAAGAGAAACGAATGCCAATCTCCTCTCACTTCTTATAGAAATTTCATAGCCTCTATCTAAGGTCCACCCCAAAACCCCTTCCTTGGGATTGCTACTTGCACAGGGTGATGTGGATTCTCTGCAAATTATGAAGAAGGCACAAGATGTAGATGGGTGGGCCACCGAGCAAGTGGCCACCATGAGACAATTTCTAATAGCATCCCTCCCAGACCTTTATTAGGTTGATGTTCTTCTCAGCCAAGCAAAGGGCTCCACTCTCATATGGGAGCAAGATTTAGCGAAGTATCAAAAATGGAAGGCCAGGCTAGAAAAAATTCACAACATAGGAGAATAAGTCACCACAAAGGCGGGGATTTTGGGAGACAAATCATATGATTCCCTCCAGGCCCATTACTCCAGACTTGTCCTTAGGAGTGAGGTGCACAAGGAACTAGTTAAGGCCTTAAAAGAGAAAGTGACAGTGGCCCAATACCCCTTGGGTTTGTTTTAGGCATTCCTGGCTGGAGTATTGCAAGTCGATCCCTTCACCACCAGAATGTGTAACCCAGAGGACTACATCCTCAGCAAGCTTGATGAGCGGATGGAGTCCCTGTATCTGCCTGTTGAATATTTTGACCAGGACAGGTTATCCAGATTATCCAAAACAATAATCTGATCACATGATGCCATCAAGATGGTGGATGAATTCTAGAGCAGGGCCGAAGATGTTCAGGAAGCATTGGAGGCTGTCCATGATCGGTGTGACAACATCAGAGATGTAGATGAAGAAAGCATAGGCCAAGTGTTGGAGGCTTGGGAAAAATTGTAAGGAGCAATAAAGTTCTTCGGAGCCCAGAGAATCTCATCAGGAGATATATTTTTGTATTCATTCATTCTTTCAGAATGCAAGTTCCCAGCTCTACTTTTGTATTCTTTAAGTGACCTGTATCCTGGCTCCCAAGGCCGACTGGTCACTTTTAAGGCAGTTAATAAAGGTTTTCAGAAGGTAGGTAACCGCAACAAGGTACGTCGGCTCGACGAGAGGTTTCTGACAGATGGTCTTCCCAAGGCAACACTTAAATGTTACACCTGGTGCATCAGAGATAGGGTGCCACTTTCCCATTTATGAGGCATGTAACCTCAATCCCTAGGGGATTAGATTTCTTCTCCTCTTCTACTGGCTCTCTTCTTGAGGCTGATTCTTCCACTCCTCTCTTCTTGTCTTATTCTTCTGACATGTCAGACCTTTTCTATCTCGAGGTCTTTTGTAGCGTAGTGTAGGTAGTACCAGCCATCAGATAATGTATTATATTGTGAAGTGTAAAGTAAGTTAGGTCAAGTCTTGTGTATATATAATAATTCTGACCTCATTCCAATGGTCAGTGTAATTGATGATTTTGTAGTCCATAGTTAATAGCAATTTGGTTTTCTCAGTTCTTAGTTGCAGAGCTCAATGCTCCATAGTTTCTAAGCTTTCAGTAGCTAAACACTCCCTTGGAGTCACCATTGTAACACACACCAGTGCTTCTTGGAAGATCTATTAATGAAGAAGGAAGAGTTCTATCAATGAAGTTGTTGGCATTCTAATCTCTGGTTAATGGTATTTTATGCTTTGTGTTCCTTATGACCTTTGCTCTAATACTTTAAGTAGATTAACGACCTCATTTTCCTTCACTATTGATTAAATATGAGCTGATGGTTCTGTATTTCTTTAGTATTTAGTGTAGCATGTTAGAGCATTGTCGATGTTTTGAATGGTTAGTATAAATATAGGTAGATGAAATACTTCTAACTCTACAATATATTTTGAAGTTTATTTGTTAAGAGAAAGTGCACTTGTAGGAAACCCCACTCACTTGAATCCCCAGAGAAGATGAGTTAAGATAACCAGCTATCCCCCTCAAACAAAATAGTCACATTTCCCAACTGAGCTCTGCACTGTCGAGACCCAACTCTCATGTGCTTGGAGGCCCGGGGAATCTCATTTCCCTGGACAACCTTTACAGGAGAATTTGGTCAGTACCCTGGTACCTGGTGACAACTTACCCCTGTTAGCAGACTTAGTCACAAATTCCCATCAACACATGTCATAGCTAACAACCCATGGGCTTGGTAATTCTAACTATACTTATCACAAGTTCAAATAGTTATTGGTTCACAAATGTCTTGGTAATGTCTTAAACAAAGTATTAAGATAACATAAAACAAAGACAATAAATTGTCTCATCAGTCACCCTAACATTTTTTTCTACATTTCATGAGATTTTTTTTCTCAATGGTTTTACCCATCTTAGGGTTTTCACATAAAATATGGTGCTCTCTATTTTGGTGTTCCTATGCATTTCATGTTTATATTTTCTATAGATGTTTAATGTGCTAAACTAATAAATCTTAAGTTTTTATTGAAACTCTTTAAGTGTTAACTGAAAGAGATAAAGGTTTGTAAATTTATGTGAAAATAATTGGTTCTCCCCCTTTCAGTTATTTGACATGTTCAACAATTGGTAACAGTGCTTGGTTCCTCGGTGAAGAGCTTAACCTCTTGAGGTAGATCTGATGGAACACAAATTGACTATTCCTATGTTCGATGGATCATACTACAATGGATAGAAATATCATATGAAAGGATACCTGGTATCGGTATGTTACAAGATATGGAAGCATGTAGAGTCAAAGTAACATTTCCTCCATAGAATTGATTGAATAAACTTGATGAAATTTAGGAGTATGTGGAAAATGAAAATGTGAGTTATTCTATTATTAGTTCTTTATCAAAGACTGAGTTGGATAAGGTTATTTCATTGAAGATAGATCATGAAGTTTGGGAAAAGTTAAAGTAATTTTATGAAGGAAATGACAGAGTCAAGTTATCTAAGAAGTTGACAGCTAAGAGACATTATAAGAACCTGATAATGGAAGACAGAGAAGATATTAAAATCTATTTTTAGAGATTTGAGAATGAAGTTAATGAAGTCAAGCACCAAGGAGGAACTATTACCAATGAGGAATTCATGGAGAAGATTTTGATGACATTACCAGATAGTTAGAGTGATAAAATTTCAGCAATTGAAGAGGTGTATGACCCAAAAAAGTTCACTAAGGAAAATTGTTTGGTACCCTGGCTACATTTATCAAAGTTGACACTCAAAGCTACAAAATTATAAGATGAACCTGACAATGATGATGAAGAAGAGTTTGAGGCTAACTTTGCAAGAATATTAACGAAAGGTACTAGAAAGTACAAAGGTATGTTACCCCTAAAATGCTTTAGGTGTGGTAAGATTGGTCATTTGGATACTAGATCACCTGACAAAGCTCCTAGGAAGAAGTTCAAAAGATTCAATAAAAAGACTTACTATGTGAATGAAGATGCTAGTATCTCAGATGATGAATCAAAGACTAAGGATTACTTGTTTAATACCAAAGAAGAAGAGAAATTTAAAATTGATATCACTAACATCTGTGCTAAGGTTGATGAGAATGTTGAGACTGATTTATATGCCAAAAGAAAAAAATGAATGGCTAATTGATAGTGGTTTCTCACATCATATGACTGGATATAACAGGATATATGCCAGAATAAGGGTTGTAGGACTGAAGATAACTAGAGACTTAATATTGTGGTACTAAGTTTTTGGGTTGATTTATTGGAATATTATTGAGGTGACTGATTCACCCCCCTCTCAATTATTCTAACAATTGGTATTAGAGCTTGTGTGCTTAGAAATGGAGTTTAAAATCTCAAGAAAAAGATCACAAGATGAGCAAACGAGATGTGCCCAAGTTGAATAAAGACAACTTTGCATCATGGCAAAGCAGAATAAGACTCCACCTATCAAGTATTGGAAATTATGTTGTTCAATACTTAGATACTGAATTTGTGTTTCCTACAGGACTTCACACCCTTGAGAAATTGAGAGAAAAGCATGAGCATAATTGCATAATGATAGAGCTTTCTTCCTCACTCTTCGATGCTAAGTTTGAAGATGTCAAAACCTGCACCTCTGCAAAGCAAATGCGGGATAAATTGAAGCTGGTACATGGAGGAGATGCTTGTCATGCCCAAAAGTTGGGCAAAAACACACAAACAAAAACTTTTAATACGCACTAAAAGTAGAGGTTATGCTACCCCAAAGCTATAGCAAGTGTACACAAAAGGGTGCAGAGGAGTAACAATAACTGAAAGGTTGTATGGGGTAGGAGAGCTCTTAGAACTATCCTACAAGGACTCCTAAACTAGAAACCTCGATCAATACGCAAATCAAGACTGTTGACTAAAAGTCAACTAGAGTTTACCAAAAGTCAACTATACTCTAAAATATGTGAAAGGGAGTTCCTAGGGCCTGCCAAACCCTAAGGAAGGTTCTTGCATGCAAATTGAGATAGTTGACCTAAAAGTCAACTAGAGTTGACCAAAAATTCAACTGTCACCAAATGGCGTGAAATCAGAATCCTATGGTCTACAGGGTACATGGAACAACGGGTACAAAAATTGAGGTGATCGGAGGAAGTTTGACCATTGTTGACCAAAATTCAACCATGCACAAAGGTGGTCAACGGGATGATAATAGTCTCTAAAATATTTATCGCAAAGATAAGGGGTTGTTATGACCCCCTTATCGATAATTACGACGAAAGAGCTTATTATCTTAAAACAAATAGTTTAATTAAATAAATTACAATTTACACATTACCTCTACTTTTATAGACTAAATTCCCCAATAAGGAATATCCACTACTAGAAATTATTATAATATTTAAATAAATAAATTTAAGTTCAACTTCTAAATTTTCATTTTATAATATACATGTAAAAGATATTATTAGATCTTGAAAAAAAATGTCATCCTTACTTTCCTACTTCTTCTCCTATTCAAAAGGATTAAAAATTTTATTCTTACTTTCCTACTTTTGCTCCTATTCAAAAGGAATAAAAAAAATAAACTCTATACATAAGTCAAAATTTTAAAACCATATGTAAATCCTCTTTTATTCTATAAATAAATCTAATGTGTATTACTAAACTCTTATCAAGAAATCTATTTATAACAATGATATCACATACATTAATTTTTAAAAAAATACAATCCTCTCTAAAACAAAATGCATATCCATAATATAACGTTTCACCTTAACACTAATAATAAATCTTGAGTTTAAAACAACTATTTAAAAACAATATTTAATCATAATTGAAACTAAATTATATTCTTATCTATTAAAACAAAACTTGAATTATTATTATTCTTTTTAAAAAAAAAAATCTACTTAGCAATTAAATCTACTACTAAATCAAATATGGAAATACCCCTTTGTAACAAAGCATATAACAAACTTTTCTATTGAAATATAATCTAGAAATAAACTAAAATTAATAGTCTATTCAAATCTAGAATTCTATTTTAATATTCTATTCTAAAATTAATTAAAATATAATCTATAACTATCTAAAAAAATCAAATCTTCTATTAATTTTATTAATCTAAAAACAAAATAAAGATTAACAATATTAAAAGATTCATACACATAAAGCTCTCAACTTATATAAACCTTATGTGAACAAAAACAACTAACTAACTTTAATGAAATTCAAAATTTAAATCCTCTTTTAATAAAAACATTAGCAAAATGGAACATAAACTATTTTATACCCAAAATCGGCAGAGCGGAAAGAAGATGGAGGCGGGGAAGAGAAGGATAATTATAATTTTTTTAATACTTATTTTTTTGTTAATATAATATCAGTTTTTTTTTAATTTTATTTCATCAATAAGACCTATATTTTATTTCCAACAACTTGGTGGAAAGAATTTTTGAAAACATGCATTTTTTTTTTTTGAATTTTCTTTTTTTTTTTTAGAATTCTACAATTACCAAAAATATAAATATTTTTCCTCAAGAACACTAACAAGAAAATAAAATTTACATTTTAACTTCTATTTAATTTATTGAGGAATTTCTTTAAAAATCAACCATAATATAAAGCACCAAGAGAAGGTTAGATTTGCTTAATAAACAGATTATTGTCCTTACTAAAATCTGAATTTTGATCATTTTAATTAATGAAATCTAAGTATAAAAAATATTATAGTTAAAAATACCCCTTTTTTTTTCAAGATCTACATAAAGAAAAATTAATAAGGATATTAAAATAATATGATTACTCTAGATTTACTTATTGAAAACATAAGCTCAAATGCATATTAAGTTACATAATGATAAAAAATTTCTCATACAATAATCATGTCTCCCAAAAACATTCTCATCAAAATTAACATAAAAAGAGTATGGTTCCAAATCTTTCTTAAGGTCTCATTACAACCTTTGCACCAATGAAAAACTTTAAAACAACATAGGTTACAAAGATACAATTTTTCAGGTATTCCCATCTTTCTCTCAAAGGTAACTTTGCAAGCTCATTCTTCCAACAAGAACCTGTAACAAGATAAGGTTGACCATGGAGGCTCACCTCCCAACCTAGGCCTTTTCAAGGCCACCCCCAAGCTTGGGGATCCAATCTAGAACGGGATATAACCAGGCATACAAAACTCAACTAACAATCATACATATACATAGAAATCACAAGACAATAAAACTTCCCATACAAGGTTGAACAAAATGATAGGTCTCCAAGAGACCTTCCTGAAATGGGGGTAGTGGTAGACCTCACTGTAGGAGAAAGCCAAGTATCAAAATGAAAACACAAACCTCACATGGACTTGAAAAAGACCATCTTCACAAGATGCAGTCCTGAAATAACCTCCTTATACCCCCCAGGTGTCCTCAGGCCCTTCTTGGCATCATGAGTATCATGTTACCCAATATTTTTCCCTCCACACATGGGAGACTCTACACTAATAGGAATCATTTCCTACTACCCCTTCAAGGTTACTCAGCCTTCCCAAGGGTGAGTGTGCCTTGAAGACCCATTCAAAATCTAATCACAAAATAAAGACATTATAAAAACAAAACATTAAATTTTAACTTTTAAAAAAAAACTTCAAAACACATAGGACTCCATTAATGGAGTTTCAAGCTCAAGAACACACATGAACAAAAATAAATTACTTCTAAAAGATCCAACCTTAATCCAAAACTAAGGTGAGAAGTTGATTGGTGTTGAGTTATCCTTCCTGAGCTCCTCCAAAAGTTCCTTCAAACTGAATTTTGTCTCTCAGAGTAGAGAGTGGGTGAACACTCAACTCATCCTAAAACCTTCCCTAAATAGGCAAACCTCCAACAAGAATAAGGCTTAAACCAAAGGTGAGGTAACTCTAACTAACTCTTAACTATCCACTTGCCTAAACTCTCCATGGGTGGAGTCAAATGAAACTTGGGTAGAAGAGAGAGTGAGGTTAACCAAAGTTACAGTTCTCTTCAAAATTCGCTCAAGTCTGAAAATGACACTTTAAGGGAGCAATAAATGAGTTTAGAGGCTCATTAATGATAGAAAATGACCCCTAACCCATAGGGTACCAAGTTAGATAACTAAAACTGACCCCGGTTACCCCCTGGGAGCCCAAATGACCCTCCAAAACTAACCCTGAAGTTAACCTACGAATTTCTAAGTCAAGAAGAACTTCTAGAAACTTCTAACCCTAGGGTAAGCTTGGGTACTACTCTTAGGTAACCTTAGTTAACCCTTTAACTAACCCTGGGTCCCCTTTACTAGCCATGTCAACATTAAATTACAATAATTGTCAAATTTTGCACATTAAATTAAAACAAATGACATGACTCAATCACATAAATATTTACTAATCTAGTTACACACATGCAAACCACGTTTACGAAATAACTACATAAACAATGAGGTCCATGTCTCTTTATATAAATAGGACCTTGAAAAGCATAGATATTTACATAGGTTCCAGTACTGGGTCCCCGGTTTAGATCCATGGTCAAATTTTCCTGCACACTCAATGCACACATCAGCAGACCTAAAATGACATGATATGAAACATAACACGACATCAATAATATACATGCATATAAACCATATTTGCATTAGAACTGAAATAACCTAGCATCGGTTTCCTAAACCAAATTCATCATATTACATTCATACATTTAAATCCATATAAGACATCAACATAAGCTGAAACTGAATCAGAATATAAAGCATCTCAAAAGTACCCTGATTACAAAATCAAGTGTTGAATATATAACATAGGATTCCACCGATCCCAGAATACGTAAAAGTCTCTAATAGTCAAAGTATGTCAAAGCATAACTACTGAAAGCATGAGTATCAAAATACTAAAACTATGACAGTCGAATGTAGGTCTCACAATGCTAATGTACTAAGAGCCAAGGAAGAAAGCCTAAGAGGGAGGTTTGATGACCTAAGGATGAAAGAAGGATAAAATATCACTCAGTATAGCTGTAGAATAAAAGAGGTAGTCAATGCTATCTAAGGAGTTGGAGGTGTACTTAAAGAAGAGACAATGGTAAGTAAAATCATAAGAACCTTACTGCCTGTATATGCTATTAGAGTACATGCTATACAAGAAATGAGAGCAGTAGCAAAAAATAATGTCACTCTATATAGTTTGGTTGGTAGTCTGATTTCATTTGAGATGAATAACTTTGATAACAATGTCTTACCATCTATAGAGTCTACATTCAAATCTTCTTTGAAAATAAGTAAGTCAATTCATAGACACACTATTAGAAATGATAGTGAAATTGATAGTGATGCCCAAGGAATTGATGAGATTGAAGCACTAATGGCAAGAAGATTGCAGAGAGGCAAAGATAGATACAAAGGTAAACTACCACTTATATGTTTTAGTTGTAAATAGGTTTGACACTTTGCTGTAAAATGTCCTAACAGAAGAAAAGATGACAGAAGTAATGACAGATCATATGAAAATAAGTTTGATCAAGGTGATAATAGATATTACCAAAGAAACTGACAATTTGAAAGAAGAGATACCCGAGACTATAAGGACAAAGGGAAGAAATATTGTTACCTAGCTGAGAACAAAGCTAATGATATTGACACCAAATTTTATGAAGACATTAAGATGGTATTTGTAGCCATGAAGGATGATTCAGACAAAGAAGAAAGGTATGTAGAAACTGCAATCATATCTAAGGTTAGTAATAATGATGTCTAAATTATAGATAGTGTCTACACTCATCACATGACCGGTGATAAACAAAAGTTTTTAACTTTTGAATACTACAATGGTGGATCAATAAGAATAGGTAATGACACACCTTATCCAGTTGAGGGTAAATGAACCATAATGTTGAATAACCTGATCAACTGTGAAAATGCATACTGGGTAAAAGGAATTAATTATAATTTGTTAAGTGTTTTACATCTGAGTAACACAGGTCACTGAGTAGCATTTGAAAATAAGAAGACAAATATCTTCAATGAATCAGGAAGGTTTATCGGAACTGGTGAACATACCAAAGGTAACTTATTCTATCTTGATGACATAAACACCACTTGTTTAATGGCTAGAAACAAAGACATATGGCTGTGGCATAAAAGATTATGTCATGTGAATTTTGACAACATGATAAAGATAAACAACAAAAGAAGAGTAAGAAGCTTATCAAGCATATCAAAGCCCAAACATATCATGTGCAAGAAATGTCAAAAAGGTAAAATGAAAAAGTCTATTTTCAAGAGTAAAGCCCATACATCTAATGTAATTCTAGAATTGGTCCATACTAATTTATGTAGGCCCATGAGAACAAAGAGTTACTATGGTGATAGATATTTCATTCTCTTTGTTGATGATTATTCTAGAATGATGACAGTTATGTTCTTAAAAGATAAATCAAAATCATTCAAGATGTTTAAATGGTATAAGGCTATGGTAGAATAACAAAGTGGTAAGGAATTAAAATGCCTAAAATCAGATAAAGGAGGGGAATTTATTTCAGATGAATTCACTAACTATTGTAATGAGCGTGAAATTAAAAGATGGGTTTCTACACCAAGAACACCACAAAAAAATGGGATTGCTGAGAGGAGAAACAAATCCATTGTTGATTGGGAAAGAACACCGATTATTGAGAAAAGCATCACTCAAATTTTCTAGAGGGAAGCTGTCAATATTGTTGTCTACACATTGAACAAAGTACAATTGAAGAAGGACACAAAGAAGACACCCTATGGGCTTTGGTATGGTCACACACCCAATGTAAGTTACTTTAGAATTGTTGGAAGTCAATGTTATACTTTGAAAGATGATAGAAATGGAAATCTTGAATCCAAAATTGAAGAAGGTATCTTTCTAGGGTATTCCACCAAAAGCAAGGCTTATAAATGTCCTAACAAGTCCTCTAACAAGATCATTGAAAGTGAAAATGTAAAAATAGATGAATTTGCAGAGAAGAATGATAAGGAAAGTAGAAAAGAACTAGAAGACTAAAATAGGTTTGTTTATATTGAAGAATCTGACACTCTACCTGAGAAACAATGTATCACTCCCGAGCAACATAACATTGCACCCAAGCATCAGGATGCAATTACCAAAAATTAAGAAAATCCTCAAGGTGATGTTCTGAGTGATGGAGATTAGAATGAAGGTCAAGATGATGATCAGAATGATGGACAACGAGCTAAATTAAAACTTTCCAAGCATGTCAGAAGATATCATCCACAAAATCAGATCATAGGAGACAAGAAGGCTGGAATGAGAACAAGAAGTAAGTCACTAAACACTAGATGTTTACTTTGTGATTTTGAGCCTAAATATGTTAATACTGCACTTGAAAAAGAATAATGGGTCAATGCTATGACTGAAGAAATAGAACAGATTGAGAAGAACAATACTTGGACACTAGTACCGAGACTTGGTGACAAGAATGTCATCGGTACCAAATGGATATTGAGAAACAAGATGAATGAGAATGGAGAAGTCAAAAGAAATAAAGCAAGGTTAGTATGCAAGGGGTATGCACAAGAAGAAGGTATTGACTATGGTGAAACCTTTGCACCCATTGCCGAACTAGAAGGAGTAATAATCTTACTTTCTTATGTTGCATTCAAAGAATTCAAGGTATACCAGATGGATGTCAAATCTGCATTCCTAAATGGAATACTGGAAGAGGAAGTATACATTGAACAACTAGAAGGGTTTGTTGATCCAGACAAGAGAAACATGATATGTAGACTACACAAAGCCTTGTATGGATTGAAACAAGAACCTAGAGCATAGTATGAAAAACTTCACTCCTATCTCATAAGCATTGAATTTGTAAGAACAAGTGAAAATAGAAACCTATACTTAAAAGAAGCTATCGATGGTAATATTCTGATTGCTAAAATATTTGTTGATGATATCATATTTGGAGGTAATGAAATGTTATGTAAATATTTTGCGAATGAAATAAGAAAAGAGTTTGAAATGTCTTTATTTGGGGAGATAAAATTCTTTCTTGGTCTACAGATTATTCAACAAGATGCAGACATATATATCACTTAGTCCAAATACATCAAGGAAGTATTTTAAGATATTCAAGATGGAAGATTCCAAATCATTTGAAATACCTATGGAAACCAGATGTAAGCTGACAAAAGAAGACAAATCAAATGAGGTAAATCAGACTTTGTATAGATCAATGATTGGCAAACTAATGTATGTTGTTCATACCACACCAAATATAGCACATAAAATTAGAATAGTTGCAAGATTCTCTACTAATCCCAAAGAATCACATATGACTACTGTCAAGAGAATTCTAAGATATCTGAAGAACACCAAGGAATATGGCTTATGGTATAAAAGAGAAGGAAAATTTGAACTTCAAGTCTATACAGATGCTGATTGGGCTGGAAACTTAGATGACTGAAAGAGCACAACTAGAGGAGAATTCTTCATGGGTGATAGACTTGACACATGGATCAGTAAGAAGAAAGGATGTATCTCACAGTCTACAACAAAAGTAGAATATGTCACTGCTGCTACAAACTACTCAAATATTGCATGGATCAAACAATTGCTGGAAGGTATGAATATGAAGATTCTTGAACCAGTAATTATCTATTGTGATAAGACTAGTGCAATAAACACATCAAAGAATCCAGTCATACATACTAAGACTAAGCATATAGCAATCAAGTATCATTACTTAAGAGAAAAAGTGCAAGCAAAAGAAGTGATACTGGAATATGTTCAATCCAAAGAACAATTAGCTAATATATTCACAAAGCCATTACTGAAAGATACATTTGAGTACCTGAGAAAGAGACTAGGGGTCCAACCCTTGTCTATTGGTCAGTATGCTGACTAGGAGGCTGCATTATCCTATACACAAATAAGAAGATCATTCATGTTGATGAAAGCACATAGATGGAAAGAAAAGATACATCTATACACAACAAGGTACATATCTACACTGAACACCAGAGTCACTGTATTGTTGACTGATAGGGAAATTCTAGGAGTATATTATAAAAAGGGATGGAAGATGATATGAAAAAAATTGTTTGGCATTATTTTCAAAGGGAGAGATTATATCATTATCCATTTATTATCCATGAAGAGAAGTTCCTAAGATAAAAAGGAGAGTTAATCAATATCCAAAGGGAGAGATTACATATGAAATATCCATCAAAGGGAGAAAAGTAACATGAGGGAGAGATACATACTAAGGGAGAGATTCTTGTCAAAAGAAAAAGAGATGATCAAGGAGATACACATATAAAAAATAAAGACAAAAGCTGATACATCTATCCAATGAAGGGATTGAAGAATGAAGAAAGACACTCTGCAAGAAACAAATCTAAGCTATATGAGCTTACCGAGAGCCCGACATTTGTATTGGTTATAGAATAAAAATATTTGGGAGAGATGGAAGAAATGCACTTGATATATTTCATATTGTATTAGTAATAATATAGTGTGATAATGTAGTGTGTTTCCATCAATGTCAAAGGGAGAGATTGATGAACCATAACTAATTGAATTTTTGAAGATATTAATTTGATCACCGAAATATAGAAAGATAATGCAAGACATTAAATTAGTTAATGGATTATATTGTCATTGATGTCAACTTGATATAATTTGATCGGTTATATTCAAAGTGTCAAAGACTTCAGATAATTAGAGAGATAAAGATTATGCTTTCAGTAATGCATAAAATACCAGCATTCACTAAGTGACTACAAGCACCGACGGTTAGTGGAACCTGATGGACAAAGAACACCAAAAGTAAAGTCATAGTGTTTCTCGAGAAAGAAAACTAAAAAGAATTACTGATGAGAAAAATTACAAGCATAACCAATGAGAAGAACTTCATAGTGATGCCCGATGGATAGACAACCTTGATGGACAGAAAACCCCAATAGAGATGCCTGAGGAGAATTGAAGTGTTGACCAAAGCTAACAAGAGTTAAAACACCAAAAGGAACTAAAGTTCAGAAATGACAAAATACTTAGTTGGAAAGAGCTAAAGATAGACTTAACTGGTTGTTAAAATTGTTTTCATCGACAAGATAAAGCAAGAGATAAGTAAAATATTTAAAGCTATTTTATCCAGTGGTCAAGGAGAAATCTAAGGGATAAAATTGAAGTAAAGATTTAAAGCAATATTGGCTAAGATTTTAGATCATGCCAAGAATAAGAAAATCAAGAAGTGAGAAATGGTGATATCATTTATATAAAGAGACAATCTAATTCATTATGAATTAGGGGAGTGAAGAGAAAAAGAAGATGCTAGAGAGAAACTGATGAAGAACAACTTCATATAGTCCTGATTAATCAAGCTGAGGAAAGAGCTAAAGATTTTTGTGGATACCGAGCAACAGAGAAGCACAACATCACCGAGAAAAAATAAGTGGAGCAAAGGTATTGAAAAGATACATTGATCAGAAAGGTATAACAAGATTATAATAGATCTAAAAATCAGCAAGTCTAAGTTGTATGTGTGAACAGATCATTTACTATTTCAATTTAACCATTGATTCAGAAAGTCTCTTAAACAAGAAGGATTTAAAGATCCTTTCTATATTGAGATACATCCCAAGCAGTATCAAAAAGTTTGATCACGAAGATAGCATGAGATGCCAGATACCATTTGACAAACTAGAAGAGTTTGGAAAAAGAAGGTAGCATAAAGATGCTAGATATCAAGTGACAAACTATTCTATTAAATCCTCTAACAAAGTCACACCTAACAGTGTGTTTGTAACCTTTAACAAGGTTAGCTCTTCATCGAGCTCACTTTAGAAGAGTGAAAATTTTGGGTTACCAGTCCCAAGTGGTTTTCCCTTAACAGGGTTTCCACGTTAAAAATCTACGTGTCAATGTGTTTATGAGTCATTACTTTAGTATTTTTCATTACACATAACTAATCTAGATTGATCGGTATACACTAATTCATTTGTTGTATTTTGGTAAATGAAAGACTGCTAATCGGTAAACAATAAGAATAAGGTTTAACAGTGATATCCAAGAAGTAGTTATTTCTTAATATTGTTTAAAGGCATTCATCTTGTAGGACTGAAGATAACTAGAGGCTTAATATTGTGGTACTAAGTTTTTAGGTTGAATTATTAGAATATTTTTGAGGTCACTGATTCACCCCCCCTCTTAGTTATTCTAACATGCTTTATATGCCAGAAAAAAAATGAATGGCTAATTTATAGTGGTTTCTCACATCTTATGACTAGATATAAAAGTAAATTGGTATCACTTAGCAGGTATGATGGTGGTGCTATTTGAGTTGGTGATGATAAGGTAGCATATATTGTTGGTAAAAAATCTATTACATTTGATGGTAAGAATAACACTAACAATGTCTATTATGTGAAAGGTTTGCATCACAATCTATTGAGTGTTGGATAGATGTATGAGAATGGACATGTTTTTATTTTCAAGGATGAAGGATGTGAAATTAGGAAGAGAAATGGAGATATGATTGCTATAGGGAAGAGAACATGAAAGAATATGTACCAACTAAAGGGAGCATCTAAAGGATGTTGCTTGTAATCTCAGAATGATAACAATTGTCTATGACATTTTAGGATGTGTCACATTAACTTTGATAATCTGATTAAGATAAGCTCATTTCATGCACTGAAAGATTTACGTAAACTAGAAAACATCATTCGCAAGAGATTTCAAGAAGGAAAACAGAGAACATAATCATTCAAGGCAAAAGACCATTCATCTATCGATATGGTGGATATTTTGCACACTGATCTTTGTGGTCCAAATAGAATAATAAGTTTTCAAGGTGAAAGGTAGTTTATACTATTCATTGATGATTACTCAAGGATGACATGGGTTTCATTTCTTAGAGATAAATCTGAAGCATTTGAGAAATTCAAGATACTCAAGGCTAGAGTTGAAATTGAATGTGGTAGAAACATTAAGAGTTTGAGATCTAATAAAGGTGGAGAATTTATATTTGATATATTTGAGAGTTATTGTGAAAAGCACGGTATTAAAAGACAATTTTTAGCAGAAAGAACACCCTAACAGAATGGTGTTGTAGAAAGGATGAATAGAATGATTCAGGAAGTAGCTAGAACTATGTTGAGAGAAGAAAATCTACCAAAAATATATTGAGATAAGTAGTGCATACTCTTGTATATACGTTCAATAAAGTTCTGTAGTAGAGAAATTATGCCAAGACTTCATATGAGCTATGGCATGGAAGAGTACCGACAGATAAATATTTCAAGATTTTTGGCAGCAAGTGCTACATATGGAAAGATGAAGATAATATTGGAAAATTTGATAGCAAGGCTGATGAAGGAATGTTATTGGGTTATTATTTTAGAATCAAGGCATATCATTGCTACAATAAAAGACTGAACAAGATTGTGGAAAGTGTGAATGTGAAGGTTGAGGAATATTTTCAAAAGGTTCTTGGAAGGTACGTTGAGTATGAATCTGTTGTAGAAGAATAGAGAAAACAAGATAAGAAAGAGGAAGATAACATTCAATTGACACCAACACCGAAATCCATTACTAAGAAACCAAGGTATGTATAAAAGCATTATATAGAAAATCATATTATTGGAGATAAGAAAAAAGGTGTTGTTATCGGAAGTAAAGAAATACAAGATCATGCTTTGTTGTGTTTAATTTATGAAGTTGAACCTAAGTTTATAGAAGAGGCTTGTAATGATTAGATTTGGATTAATGCTATGAAGGAATAATTAAATCAGATAGAAAAGGATTAGACCTGGGAACTTGTACCCAGACTGAAAGACAAAAATGTTATAGGTACAAAATTAATTTTGAGGAGACTTATGCTCCTATTTCTCAGATGGAAGCTAATAGGATGTTCTTGGAATTCGCAGCAGTCAATAAATTTAACGTTTATCAGATGGACGTCAAGTATGCATTTCTAAATGGGGAATTGAAGGAAGAAGTATACATTGAACAACTAGAAGGTTTAAAATTAGATGAGGATCCTGATGTTGTTTGAAGATTAAAGAAGGAATTATATGTGCTAAAGAAGACACCTAGAGCATGGTATGGTAAACTAGACAAGTCTTTGATTAGTCAAGTATTTAGAAAAGGATGGGCTGACAATAATTTTTACTTCAAGGTAAAATCAAAAAAGATCTTGGTTGTTGTTGTGTATGTTGATGATATCATCTTTGGTGGCAAAGATGATTTATGCAAGAAGTTTGTAGAAAAATGAAAAATGGATTTGAAATATCAATGATAGGAGAATTAAATTCTTTCTTGGATTGCAAGTTAGTCAAAACAAAAAAGAAAATTTTATCTCTCAATCCAGTTATGTGAAAGAGTTACTAAAGAATTTTGGTTTAGAAAATTCAAAGCATGTTTGTAATCCTACTGTTATCGGCAATAAGATGACTAAGGAAGATGAATCACTGGAAGTAGATGCAAGTCTATATAGGCTGGTGATTGGAGGTTTGTTATACCTGACTGCTACCCGACCTGATATTATGTATGTAGTTTTTTTGGAAGCTAGATTTCAGCAAGAATTAAATGAGTCACATTGTTATGGTAGTAAAAAGGATTTTCAAATATCTAAAAGGAACATAAGATATGGGGTTATAGTACCCTAAAGAATCAAATTTCACTAACCACATATATAGATCTAAATTGAGAAGGTTGTGTAAACAACATAAGAAGTACTAGTGGTGGAGCATTCTTTCTTGGCTTCTGATTAGTTTCTTGGTCAAGAAAGAAGCAGGATATTTTAACATTATACACTGTTGAATAAGAGTACATTGTAGTTCCTTATGTTGCACTCAGGTGTTATGGATGAAATAGATATTGCCAGATATAGGAATTAGTTTTGATGGACAAATTCCTATCATGTGTGATAATACTAGTGCAATAAGTATGTCAAAGAATCCATTAATGCATTGCAAAACAAAACATATTGACATTGGATTTCATATCATTAGAGAAAAGGTGGAAGAAGGTACAATAAAGCTAGAGTATGTATCCAAAAAGGAACATATTGTAGATATATTCACTAAACCTTTATGTAAAGATACTTTTGAGTATCTCAAACGGACGTTAGGGGTTCTTCCCCTTCTTAGTGTTCACTGGATGCAACAGTGTGTGCATTGATCCAATAATTTCCATAGCTACATCTTTTTGGACTGGTGCTTGGAGGATTCTTCTCAAGGGAAGATGAGTGCTTTAGCAAGGGGAAGTTTTTCCTAGTCCTTTGTCATTGTTGTCAAAGGGGGAGAAGTTTCCTGGTTTTTTTGTGCTTTATTATTGATGATTGTTTCCATCAATGAAAAAGGGGGAGATTGTTAGAATGTGAAGTTGATGCTCTCAAATGGTGTTGTCATTAATGGTTGTTATTTATTTCAACATACTCATATCTTAGCTTCTAATGGTATCAGTTACCATGTTTGGCATTGTATATCATATGTTGTTTTCAATCAACTAGTTTTTGTATTGGTTGAAGTGCTTGGCATGTTCACCGATTGCTCTTGGTCTCTAGAACCTACATTGGGGTAAATTATTTTGTCAATCCTATGTGGATGTATTTTTGGTCCCATATTTGGAGTTGTAACATGTTGATCATAACTGTGGGAACCATGTGCCTTAGAGAAGGTATCGTGTAGCGTGGCATGCTGTAATGGTCAAGGTGGTCCTCATTTCATTCCTTCCCACAATGGTAATGTTGTTGGTGTGAACTATTATAAATTTTGTGGTCGACCTGGTGGATCTTATGGTATTATATAAGGAAGTGCTTGTGTGTAGAAGTGAATACATGTGTGTGGCATCTATGGAGAATATGTAAGGTGACTATGAATTCATGAAAATGGGATCTATGTTTGTGTAGAATAGTGTGTAGATCTTAGAGGTGGATTCTACTCATTTTCATGTCTGTTGGCAATGAGCCTCTTTATCGATAGTGAACCGATTGACAGTGAGATGACTGATAGTGAGCATTTATGGCCATGAGCCTTTGTATCAAATCACCTTAATCAGTATCACCCTAATAGGTGTTTTTAAATATCATGAGAATTAGTTTCTCTATGGTTTTACCCATCTTGGCATTTCCATGTAAAATTTGGTGTTCTCTATTTCAGTGTTCTTGTGCATTTCATGTTTATATTTTATGTGGATTTTTAATGTGCTAAACTAACAAATCTTAAGTTGTTATTAGAACTATTTAAGTGATAACTGATAGAGATAAAGTTTTGTAGAGTTGTGTGGCAATAACTGATTCACCCCTCTCTCAGTTATTCGACATGTTCAACACGCCAAACCAAAGAGATGTTTTCAGAAGGAAAATTGGATCTACAAATTGTGAGCCACATCCAAAACACTTTTTAGATATAAATCAACTAAATTTTATGAAATATTTATTCAAGTCTTTCCTCAAATTAAAATTATTCAAATATTTTTCAAAATGACAAAAACATTTTGCGTTAAGATTAATCATGCAAGTAATATATGTTTTTGTATCCCATGCACATTGAATTTTTCATGGATTGTGATATTCATCATCATGTATGTTGTATTTTGCACACTAACGATGTTTTGAAAGAATGTAGTCTACAAGCATGTAATGTCCCCGCCAGGTAACCCATAAGGATCAGGTCTAAAGTACAAAGATAACAACTAGATTTTTTTTTTAAAATGTTACTAAGACTATTTTAGAATTATAAAAATGAACATGTCCTCAAAGGTTCCCCTTAAATTATTTCCATGAATATCAAAAAATATTGATTCTATAAATTACCTTAATGAATTCATTTCCATTCCTAATCTGCATTATATTTAGATTTTTCTTGAAGAAGACATAAATAAATACATTGTACTTCTGCACATAATTTACCCTTTTCTTTAATTTAATTTCCAATTAACCTTGCCTACACATAATTCATTTGTATTACCGAAACATAAATAACTCTTACTTCCACTTTTCATTTCAAGAGAGATAGGATATAAAATACATAATCACATTTCTTTATTACAACTTTTGATTTCCAAATAAACATTCCCTTTGATGTTCCTAAATCTACCCTTCCCAAATTACATTGCTTTTCTTTTAATATTCAATACAAATACATCAAATTTCCCAAGAGCTTACAACAGATCTCTACATCTTTGTTTACAATGGATAGTAATACAAGAAACTTTTAAAGTAAATCTTCATCACTGAATAAATCTGAATCCAAGCCAAGACATGAACCACAAATAGTACCTCAAAGAGATTTGCCATCCAACCATGTGAAACTTGTGAAGTTCCACCCCCCATGCTAGGAGATAAAACCGAAGTACTCTCAAGGCCTAAGGAAATATAAAGAAAAAGAACCATGTAATCTAATACCAAAAGATAAAAGGCATAAACAACAAAGCACAACTAGACTGTGCGCCAAAAGGTTTAGGTTCTAGAATACTACCTAGGTGAGTGTCATCACACAACTTATGCATTGGGATCCTCCCTAGAAACCATGTAACACTGGTCCCAACTCAAAGTTTTAGGATCCACCCTGGCAGTTACCCATGGTACCGGTAGTCCAATAGGTCTATGTGGATTTAGCCATTATACATATATCTTTCATTATCTTTTGAAACCCCCCTCCAAATTTAATTTTTATGTTATCACTTGTTTACAAACTCACCCATAGGATTCCCTGGAAACCACTTTGGGTTTGAATACCTATAGTGAGCCACTCACCTAGGGTATCTAGTTCCCTACCCCAAAAACATACCAAAACAAAGAAAACATCTCAAATGCTCTAATTCATATGTTAAAGAAACCCTCCTATTTCCTCATACCCTCAAGATGAGTCCTAATCCTTAACTGTGAGAAATATGAGAAAGATAACAAGGATTTCATATATAATACATACTAAGGACAACTTATTGTTCTACCATATGCAATATATTGAACATTCAAATAGGGAAAAGGAAGTAGACAAGAAACAAGATCAAACTGGAAGATGCAAACCAAAATAATAGGACAAAAACAATTGACAAAACATTTCCAAAATTTGCATAACATAGGGTAAAAATAACCATTTGCAAAACTTCCTGAAATATCTGAAAAAACACATACCTAAACTCCCTAATCTTCCCTGAAACCTAAATACACAAAATAAAGCATCCTATACATCCGCAAGGAAAACATAACCTTCCCAGAGAGATTGAAAGGAAATTATATCATTATATAACATCATTCTTCCTGAATAAATCAATACATTATTCCCCATCTTTCAGAAAAATTCTCACCACACAAACTTTCAGGAAATGAATATCAAACATTATTAAACATACAAAGACACACACACAAACCCACACACATATATATACCAAAACACCAAAGTAGTATTTTTCTATGGTTACATATCCTACCTAGGGTCCTACGGAGAAACCTTTCCAAAGTTGAGCAACCTCCGCTTCCTGTGTGAATGAGCCCCTCCTTCCAAATTCATGATGTCTGCTCTCCTTCCGGGTTGTATTTCTAAGTTTCTCCTGAGATAAAAATCCTCTTTCCTCCCAGATAAATCCTAACTCCAACTATTTCATACTTATAAAATTTTCTTCTCCAAAATTATTATCCCATTTTCTTCCCCATAAAACCCCAACTCCTCACATACTCCAAATAGTAAAATCCAGCTATATAGTTGGAGGAGTTGCTTTACGGGAAGCAACAACTCCAACTAATATAGTTGGTTTTAAAAACATTAAAACAATTCTTGAAAGCATAATTAAAGGTTTTATTTATATTTATTTACTTATTTAACTTACCAAGACCATAAAAGAACAAAGGTGAAAATAATCCTCAAGGAATTCACATAGCCCAATGGAAACTAACTAGCTTAACTACTAGGAGGTTTCAGGTTCAAAACTCCTAGGTAAGCTTAGTTTTACTTATTGAATTATTATTAATCTATCATATTTTCTTTTGTAATTACATCATTAATTTTACAAGCATAAAGAGACAAAAACACCTTTATATATATATATATATATATTGCACAAATAAAGCATCAAATTCATATTTCAAAAGATAGAGAAACATCATTCCTTAATATATAAATACAAATAATGAGACAAAGAAAACATACACTAAAGCATAAATCACAAATCACAAAATCATAAAACTACTTAACCCCCCCAACTGAGGTGATTTGCTAAACAGGAACCTAAGTCAACAAGGTTCCCTTGAGAGTGCTTTTGGAAATATCTCTACACCACAACGTTTGAGGAATTTTTTAAGGCACGCTCAGACCTGTGTAGCTAGGTGAAGTCAATTCCTGGTACCTGCATCCTACATCACCAAGTCAAGAGAAACATCTATACATATATATAAATATACAACCAATATCATACAAGGAGGGAGAGTGCGACATCATGTGGATCTCCTATACAAGTGACTATGACCGCCTCTCCTTGTCCTAGAAACACATCAGATATCATCAATATCAAGGCATAATTGGATTAGTATGGTTAGCTCCAAAAATAATCATTACTCCATAATGTAAATCAAGAATTGAATTATCTTTATAAGAAATACAATCAAATATATGAAATAACATGTCCTAATAAAAAATTTTAAATTATTTTCTATCTTCCATAAAATATTTTAATTATCCAAACATATACTCATAATGTCTCATCAACTAAAAATAAACAAAACATAGAATCCATAATTCTCAATATAGAAATCATGTCTGTGCAAAATATCAAGATACTAGGGTGGGCATTACATCTTCACCCCCTAGGATTAGGCTTGCTCTTGAAATCCTAAAAATAAATATGGATATATAGATCTGAGTTTGCTAGCATCCTCTAATGTAGATGAGACCTCATCATTAAGATACCATAGGACACTTACCTGCTCTATGTTGTGACTGTTGAGGGTCAAAGTTTGCTACTAGAGAATACGTACCAGCTCCAAAGCCAGTTGCCCATCCTATACCTATAAAGTGTTCCAATACAATACTTGAGTCAGATTAGGAATATACTCTCTAAGAATAGAAACATGAAACACATCATGAATATGTGCAAGGCTAGGTGGTAGGGCAAGTCGGTAGGAAATAGGTCCTATCCTCTCTAGGATCTCAAATGGACCCACAAACCTAGGTGCCAACTTGGAACCTTTTCCATAATGGATAGGGCTCTTCTATGGGCGGACTCTCAAAAACAATTTGTCTCCTACAAAGAACTATTTGTCAATTCAATGAGCATTTGCATACTTTTTCTGCCTGTCCTGAGCTATCACAAGGTGCTCCCTAATTCTTTGCATCTGCTGTTCCATATCTTGTAACATTTTTGGTCCAAGGATTACCCTATCCTCTAAGTGATCTCAACTTAGAGGTTTATGACAAGGATGACCATAAAGATCCTGGTAAGGTGACATTCCAATAGAACTGTGATAACCATTGTTATATGCAAACTCCACTAGATACAAATAGTTGTCTCAGTGGGATTGCCTATCCATTACATACATTCTAAGCATATCCTCTAGTACCTAATTTACTCACTCAGTTTGGCCATCAGTTTCTGGATGATATGCCAAACTAAAGTTTAGCTAAGTCCCTAAGGCATGTTGCAATGATGTCCAAAACTCTGAAGTGAACACATGATCTCTATCTAAGATAACCTTCCTAGGGACACTGTGCAACCTGACTATATCCTTCATGAAAATCCTGGCTACTAAGGAGGTAGTATAGGTTGATTGCATGGGAGAAAAATGTGCTACTTTGGTCATCTTGTTAACTATGACCATGATAGTGTCATGTCTCTGATAGGTGATGGGTAGTCCCACAATAAAATCCATAGATATCGTATCCCATTTTCATTCGGGAATTAAGTGTGGTTGCAGGAGACCTGCCAGATGATGATGCTCAGCCTTGACCCTTTGACATTCAAAGAACCTAGCCACAAAATATTCTATATATCTCCTCATACCTGACCAAAAATATATCTTTTGTAGGTCGGTGTGCATTTTCTAAACCCCTAGATGAGATGAATAGGGAGCACGATGAGCTAAAGTCATGATGACCTTCCAAAGGTCACCTGAAAGTGGTACATAAATTCAGACTTTTTGTCTTAACAGCCCATCTGACTCTACAAAATAACCTATGAATATTCCTTCTAAGGCCCTTCCTAATTCTATTTCTGCTTTAACTTCTTTATACCAAGCATCTGAGGGGAGTGTCTACAAAATCTGACCCCTTAAATAAGTAGTAAGAGAAAGTGATGATAGTTCATGCCTTCTTCTACTTAAAGAATCTACTACCACATTCTCTTTTCCCTAAATATATTTGACCTCAAAGTCATGTTCACATAATTATTCCATCCACCTACACTGTCTGGAATTAAGGTTTGGCTATGTAAAAATGTACTGAAGGCTTCGGTGGTCTATTTGCAATTCAAACTGATTCCCTAACAAGAAGTGCCTCCAACGATTCAAGGCATGAACTATTATTGCTAATTCCAAATCATGCGTAGGGTAGTTAAGCTCATGATATTTAATTTTTCTTGATTCATAAGCAATAACCCTTCCATCTTGCATAAGTACTACTCTTATGCCTTCCAAGGAGGCATCTGTACAAACTAGAATGTATTCTGAGGGATCAGGTATAGCCAAAATTGGGGCACTAGTTAACCTTTCTTTTAAGCTTTGAAAATCTTCTGTGCATCTCTCACTCAAAATGAACTTCTTTCCTTTCCTTTCCAAGGAGGTGATGGGATGTGCTAATCTGGAGAATCCTTTGATGAAGTTCCTATAATAACTAGCTAACCTCATGAAACTATGAACTTCTAAAACATTGGTAGGTGTTGGGAATTCCATTATGGCTTGAATCTTGGTAGGATCCACTGCTATGCCTTCCCCTGAGATAATATGGCCAAGATACTTAACTTCTGTTTGTAAAAACTCACACTTCTCTAGGTTGGCATACAACTGATTTTCTTGAAGGCATTGTAACACTTGCCAAAGATGTTTCTCATGCTCTTCTAATGATCTAGAGTATACCATAATATCATCCAAAAATATTATCACAAACTTATTCAAGTAAGTCCTGAATACCCCATTCATAAGGCTCATAAATACTGAGGGTGGATTTGTGAGACCAAAATGTACTATAGTAAATTCATAATGACCATACCGAGTATGAAAAGCTATTCGATGAATGTCAGCTTCTTGAATCCTTAACTGATGATAGCCTGACTTAAGATCAATTTTAGAAAATACTTTTTCCCCTTTCATCTAATCAAACAAATCATCAATTCTCGGTGAGGATACCTATTCTTAATTGTTACCTTATTGAGTTGATGATAGTCAATACATAACCTAAGAGATCCATCCTTCTTTTTCACAAAAATTACTAGAGCTCCCCAGGGTGACACACTTGGTCTAATAAAACCCTTTTCCAAAAGTTCTTCTAACTGCATCTTTAATTCATGTAACTCTTGATTTGTCATGCAATATGGAGCCTTGGAGATGGGTTCTGCACCTAGCACCAATTCTATATGGAATTCTATGTCTCTTTTGGGAGGCATCCCCATAATTTTGGTTGGATAGACATCAACAAACTCTTGAAGTAGAGGGTGATCAAGTGTAATTTCCTTACTTTCTCCTTCCACAAGATCATTTATTGAGACTGCAAGGAGTTGACATCTCTTCCTCATACATCTCTTTAATTGCATTGTCAATATCATCCGAAGTGATATTGGGCACTGGATCCTAACTAGGGTTTTAGGCTTCCCCAAATCATCTAAGCAGTGGATGGTCTTCTTTCTACAATCTAATTTGGCCTCATGATCATCTAACCAATCCATTCCTAACACAACTTCATAAGATCCAAGGTGAATCACATGAAGATACAACTTTTTTGAGAAGGCTCCTAAACCCAAGACACAATTTAGGACAGAAAAGTCGGTGGTCATCTTAGCCCCAGAGGCTAGTTCTACCTACCACTTAATTCTCTTCCCTTCAGGCGCTAGCCTGTATTTCTCTACTAATGATAAAGATATAAAGGAATCAACTGCTCTAGAATCAAATAAGATAGAGATAGATTTACCATTTAACAAACCTGTAGTCTCAATGACCATGCTCTAGTGGTCAGCTTGCCTATTCTCAACTGCAGCAAAAACTCTATTAGACCGACCAACATCTCCAACTGTTGGTTCTGAAGTTATCTATTCTTTATTATTGGTGAAGTTGGTGTGCCGAGGACAATGAGCTACAATGTGTCCCTGTTGCCCACAGGAGAAACACCTAGTTTTCTTTACAAAATTATTTGTAGGAGGTGCACTTGACTATTGGTAGCCCCCCTATTGAAATTTTGAGAGTTTTGGGATGGTTGAGGAGTGAGCCTTTTCTATTTTTGATTGTAATTACGGTTTTTTTGTTGTTGTAACCTTCCATTTCCTTGGTTATTGTTGTGAAATCTATTTTTGTGGGAGTTTTGTCCCTCTTTAAAGAATGATTGTTGGTTTTTGGAGCTAGGAGTCCCTTGATGATAGTTCCCTTTAGAACTTGCCCCAACGTTAACTGCTTGACTACTAGAATAACCACCTTGTCTTGACCTTAATTTCCTCTCTACTAAGAAAGCCTTGTTAATAGCCTCTCAAAGATTTTTAGGTTCAAGGACTGCCACCTCCCCCAATAAGAGATCACTTAATCCTCTTATGAAATGTTGAACAAAAATAGGACCATCATCTTTATAACCTGAGAAAGGCTTAAGTTCATAGAATTTTCACTCATATTCTTCCGTAGTCATGTTTTCTTTCTTAAGATGGTGGAACTCTTCTACCCTACCCTACCTCCATTGGTTAGACATGTACTCTTCTTTGAAACTATCTAAGAATAATTCCTAGGAAATAGTGTCAATGCTGACCTCCAGGTTTTCCTCTTCATTGTGCCACCAAGTGGATGCAAATTTCCTCAAGTTCATGATGGCACATCTAGATTTCATGTTACTACTGAAGGGGTGCATGGAGAAACATCTGTCAAGACCAAACAACCAAGTTTCAGCTGAGGATCCTCCTTCATTACCATAAAAGTAGGGTTTCTTAATTTTGAGTAAGTCTCTCATGTGAGAGGTATCCCTGGCTTCCATCTCTAGTATAGTTGTCCTTCTTCTAGGGATTCTATCCCTTTCCCTATCATGGTGGTGAGAGTGGTTTGTTTCCTCATGGTTTCCTTTTTTTTCTATGACATCAAGCCTTTGCAAAATTTGTTGCATGAGTTGTCTCATTTGGGAGTTGTCTCATTTGGGCCCCTTCAGAGTCATGAATTTGACTCTCATTCCTATGGTTACCCTGATCCTATTCTCCCTCAAATTCCCCATGGGAACTCTCTCGCTAGGATCTAGAGGAAGAATCCTGGACTCTTTCCTTATCTCTTCCATAGGTGACAGGAGGCATCCTGGATTACAATACCTAGTGTGAGATGTTACCTATGGTACTATTAATGGAAAACAAAATGATTTCTATATAACCAAATATGTAAGCCAAAAGTGATCCATTTTAGTAAATCATCAAGTTTATAAAATGTATGATAGATATGGAGGGTCACCAAAATCCATTCAAAATGAACTAAAAAATCCACATAATGTTTATTACTAATTAATAAAAATATAAAGGAAAAGGAAAATTAAAATTAAAAAAAAAAAAAAAACAAACTACTTTGAAATTTATGCCTACTTGTAGTAAGCATAACTTTTGACACACAGCTCGAAACAATACGCCGTTTACACCATTGGAAAGATAATCAAATTATCTAGAGGCTTAAAGAAAGAGCACCTTGAATTCTTGGGGAAAGATCTATCCAGAAATGCTCTAAAGGCCTCTAAAAATGCAAATTACTAAAATCTATCAAAAAAATTTAAAAAAAAAACAAAATTTTGATATACACAAAAAATTTCTGCCAGCTTCCTTTGATTTATCATCCATCTTGTTCTGATCAAATATTGATACAACATAAGTCAAGGGTAGCTAGCTAACCTATATTTAAGAAGGAAATACTAATTTAAATGTAAATAGACCCTAGAGCTCCCAATGTAGCAACCTAGGGCTCTGATACCAAATGTAATGTCCCTACAAGGGAACCCATAAAGATCAGGTCTAAAGTACAAAGATAACAACATTACTAAGACTATTTTAGAAATTATAAAAATGAACATGTCCTTAAAGGTTCCCCTTAAATTATTTCCATGAATATCAAAAAATATTGATTCTATAAATTACCTTAATGAATTCATTTCCTTTCCTAATCTACAATATATTTAGATTTTCTTTGAAAGGAGATAGAAAAAAATACATTGTACTTCTAAACATAATTTACCCTTTTCTTTAATTTAATTTCCAATTAGCCTTGCCTACACATAATTCATTTGTATTACCGTAACATAAATAACTCTTACTTCCACTTTTCATTTCAAGAGAGATAGGATATAAAATACATAATCACATTTGTTTATTACAACTTTTTGATTTTGAAATAAACATTCCCTTTGATGTTCCTAAATCTACCCTTCCCAAATTACATTGGTTTTCCTTTAATATTCAATACAAATAATTCAAATTGCCCAAGGGCTTACAATAGATCTCTACATCTTTGTTTACAATGGATAGTTGTACAAGAAAATTTTAAAGGAAATCTTCATCACTGGATAAATCTGAATCCAAGCCAAGACACAAACCATGAATAGTACCTCAAAGAGATTTTCCACCCAACCATGTGAAACTTGTGAAATTCCAACCCCCGTGCTAGGAAATAGAACCAAAGTACTCTCAAGGCCTAAGGAAATCTAAAGAAAAAGAACCATGTAATCAAATAGCAAAATATAAAAGGAATAAACAACAAAGCACCACTAGACTGTGCGCCAAAGGTTTAGGTTCTAGAATACTACCTAGGTGAGTTTCATGACATAGCTTGTGCATTGGGATCCTCCCTACAAACCATATAACACCGGTCCCCTCTCCAAGTTTTAGGATCCACCCTGGTAGTTACCCATGGTACTGGTACTCCAACAGGTTTATGTGGATTTAGCCATTAAACATATATCTTTCATTATCTTTTGAAACCCCCCTCCCAATTTAATTTTTATGTTATCACTTTTTTACAAAATCACCCATAGGATTCCCTGGCAACCACTTTGGGTTCCAGCACCTATGGTGAGCCACTCACCTAGGGTATCTAGTTCCCTAACCCAAAAACATACCAAAAAAAAGAAAACATCTCAAATGCTCTAATTCATATGTTAAAGAAACCCTCCTGTTTCCTTAGACCCTCAAGATGAGTCCTAATCCTTAATCATGAGCAATATGAGGAAGATAACAAGGATTTCATATTCAATACATACTAAGAACAACTTCTTGTTCTACCATATGCAATATATTGAACATTCAAATGGGAAAAAGGAAGTAGACAGACAAGAAGATCAAACTGGAAGATGCAGACCAAAATAATAGGACAAAAACAATTGACAAAACATTTCCAAAATCTGCATAACATAGGGTAAAAATAACCATTTTCAAAAATTCCTAAAACATTAAAAAAAAAACATACCTAAACTCCCTAATCTTCCTTGAAACCTAAATACACAAAATAAAGCATCCTATACATCCACAAGGAAAACATAACCTTCCCAGAGAGATTAAAAGGAAATTATATCATTATATAACATCATTCTTCCTAAATAAATCAATACATTATTCCCCATCTTTGAGAAAAATTCTCACCACACAAACTTTCAGGAAATGAATATCAAACATTATTAAACACACACAGACACACCCACACACACACCCACACACATATATATACCAAAACACTAAAGGAGCATTTTTCTATGGTTACAAATCCTACCTAGGGTCCTGCAAAGAAACCTTTCCAAAGTTGATCAACCTCTACTTCTCGTATGAACCAGCTGCTCCTTCCAAATTCTTCATGTCTTCTCTCCTTCTGGGTTGTATTTCTAAGTTTCTCCTGAGATAAAACTCCTCCTTCCTCCCAGATAAATCCTAACTCCAACTATTTCATACTTCTGAAATTTTCTTCTCCAAAATGATTATCCCATTTTCTTCTCCATAAAACCCCAACTCTTGACATACTCCAAATATTAATATCCAGTCATATAGTTGGAGGAGTTGCTTTATGGGAAGCAATGGATCCAACTAATATAGTTGGTTTTAAAAACATTAAAACAATTCCCGAAAGCATAACTAAAGGTTTTATTTATATTTATTTACTTATTTAACTCACCAAGACCATAAAAGAAGAAAGGTGAAAATAATCCTCAAGGAATTCACATAGCCCAATGGAAACTAACTAGCCTAACTACTAGGAGGTCTTAGGTTCAAAACTCCTAGGTAAGCTTAGTTTTACTTATTGAATTATTATTAATCTATCATATTTTATTTTTCAATTACATCATTAATTTTACAAGCATAAAGATATAAAAAACACCTTTCTATATATATATGCACTCATATATACATGCAAAAATAAAGCATCAAATTCATATTTCAAAATATAGAGAAACATCATTCCTTAATATATAAATACAAATAATGAGACAAAGAAAACATACACTAAAGCATAAATCACCAAATCAGAAAATCATAAAACTCCTTAACCCCCCAAACTGAGGTGACTTCCTAAATAGGAACCAAAGTCAACAAGGTTCCCTTGAGAGTGCTTTTGGAAATATCTCCACACCACAATGTTTGAGGATTTTTTTAAGGCACGCTCAGACTTGTGTAGCTAGGTGAAGTCGATGCCTAGTACCTACATCCTACATCACCAAGTCAAGAGAAACATCTATACATATATATAAATATACAACCAATGTCAAACAAGGAGGGAGAGTGCGACATCATGTGGATCTCCTATACAAGTGACTATGACTGCCTCTCCTCATCCTACAAACACATCAAATAGCATCAATATCAAGGAATAATTGGATTAGTATGGTTAGCTCCAAAAATAATCGTTACTCCATAATGTAAATCAAGAATTGAATCATCTTTATAAGAAATACAATCAAATATATGAAATAACATGTCCTGATAAAAAAATTTAAATCATTTTCTATCTTCCATAAAATATTTTAATTATCCAAACATATACTCATAATGTCTCATCAACTAAAAATAAATAAAATATAGAGTCCATAATGCTCAATATATAAATCACGTCTGTGAAAAATGTTGGAAAGTTGACTTCCTGAGGATGCATGACTCATTTTGTGTTGTCATCATGGCAACAAAGTCATACTAAGGTTCTGTCATGAAAGACAAAATGACTGAGTATGGAAAATAGGGCAGACAGAGATATTTAGGGATCAGCACATTAGAGCATGTTTGAGAGATCGAGTCAATGTATGTGCGTTCACATATATGTTCTATGACATGTGTAAATACTACATCAAAACATGCATAGTACAGAATGATCGTATGGAGAAGTTATAGATAGATCAGTAGACCAGCAGTCCAGAAGACAGAGCATGGAAGCCGACTAGTGTTTTGATCAGCGTGAATTATTTTGTAATGTAATGGCTAAGTGCCTTTGATTATATGTTTTTAATGATGTAATTAGCATTATTGTAAACACGCTTGAGCTGACTTGTTCGGAAGCATTGTGTATTTTTTTTAAGGCCGACTAGAGTCTTGTTTTGGGTCGCGCCTATTCGGATATGAACATATAAGTATGTAATGTAAAGTTATGTTATAAGTGTCAATTATTATGTAAGAGGAAGATATATAAGAGAAGTATGATGAAGTCATTATATGATATAGCTCTTTAAGAGAGTAAGAGAATTCATGCATACACGGAACTGATCAGACAATAGTTTCATCACAGTAGTTCACTTTTGATATAGTGTATATCAACTTTCAGAAGGTTGTAGCCTTCATCCTATTGGATAGTGAGCCTAGGCAATGAGCCATATACCTTTAATAGGGTTTTTTAAAAGACTCCTAATAGGGTCATACCTTTAACTAGGTCATTGTACTCATATTGTAAAGACTGCTTCTAATAGGGCAAAGGAACTTTAACAGGTTCATTATACTAGTACAATATTTGTGGGTACTAATTCCCACTGGGGTTTTCCTCTGATCAAGGTTTCCCCATAATAATATCATGTGTTATGAGTTATTATATTATGCTTCATTCAATGTATGTTTGATTTATGTTTAAGTTGCTGAAAATTAATAAATAGACAAACACTGATTCACCCCCCCCCCTCTCAGTGTTTCTAACAATTGGTATCAGAGCTCTGGTCCTCTGAAAGAAATTTTAACCACTTGAGGAGATCATGGACTCAGTAGAAGAAAAACATTTGAAAAAGAATCTTGAAGCAGCTCTTGAAGATCTTGATAGATCTGAAAAACAAAATGAAGGACTTAGACTGAAAGTTTATGGTTCACAAATTCTTATCAAGAAATTAAGAAAAGATTTGAAAGATTGTTTTACAAGTGATTTAGGGAAAATGGTCAAAAATATCAATGAAGAGAATATGTCTTTGAAAGATAAAATTGAAAATCTAGATGAACAGCTAACAGACAGTCAAATTGCTATTGAAGAAATGATCAAAGAAAGAAAACAACTAGATGATGAACTCTTGAAAGCAAACATGAAAGTCCTGGAATTGGAAAACATAAAGAAGAAGTTGGAATCTGAATTAACAAAAGAAAAAGATAAGATTGATAAACTCCACACAATTTCTAATTCACTTCAATCTCAGCTTAATGCACAAAAGAAAAAAGGTGACACTACTGGTCTTGGATACAGTGTAGCACAAATTGAAATCAATTCATTGCAAGAAAGAAAGAAAGCTCATGAAGCATCTTCAGAAGCAAAGAAAATTGAAAATGTTGCAGAGATTAAAATAGATCCACCTAAAGGGGAAATCAAGCAAGTTAACAGAACTTTTTATGCATGTAACAAACATGGTCATTTGGCAAGAGATTGCAAAGAGGTAAGACCTTTCAATGGTTACTATTTCTCCTATAATAAATTTGGTCACAGGGCTATACATTATAGAATAAATCAAAGAAATTAGTCATAGCAGAATCAAAGAAGAATGAATCAAAACACTCAGAGAAATCAACCTCAAAGAAATTTGCAGAACACTACATGTTAGATATGTAACTACAATGGACACACAAGAAAGTAGTGCAACATGATGAACACATGCATCATATACCTCCTATCATTTGTCACACATGTGGAAATGCTGGACACATCTCAAGGTTTTTTAGATCCAGAACTCAAAAGCAAGAGGATCCTAAGAAATCACTATTTGAAGAAGAAGGAGAAGTCAAGTTTGCTCAAGAAAAATAAGATTCAAGAAAAATTTGGGTTGAAGTAAAGAAGGAAAATGATGTTGACAAAGTAGTTGATGCATCTACAGTGGACACACCCTCTACTTCTGCATGAATATACCTTCTTGGTCTTAGGGGGATCTATTCTAGCTCAGGACCCCTACATGGCTGGTATACTCACCTCTGAGTATGCGCTTATGGATTCATGGTTATAAGCACATAATATTGCAGTATGCATACATGCATTGTCTCAAATTCATCGGGATCAAAGTTGCAAATTCTCTGAGTAATTTGCATACGGTTGCAAACATTAAATGTAGTAGCTTTTATAAAAGAATGTAAATGTTTGATCTTCTTCACACTTGCATTTGAGATCACAGAATTTGGAGAGCACTGGAGCACTGAGCATCAAAGAACGAAAGCATAACAGATTTGGCAGTTAAGAAAATGGATGAGAAGTTGAAACAGAACCCTAGCAATCGCGCCATTTCAAAATTTTGTGAAACCCTACTTAATCAAGTTCCAAGTAAGTATGGAAACTCCAGTTGTATTTGATATTACAGAGAGGAAGAGATTTGTATTCAAGAGGCATCCATTCAAATCCATACTGGATGATGTGGAAGGAGATTTCTCCAAAACCCCATTAGGTTTTGTTCACATAGAAGATATTTGTGCATATATTTACTGGAAGAAGGAAATAGTAGGATATATCAGCATAGCCACTCATATGGGATCTATGATGAAACCTGACTATACATTCAAGCATGAGTTCATGCACTTGATTGATAACCCTATCTTCGAATACTCTAATACACATGAGTTTGATGAGCTAGAATGGGTGAAGATTTTGCTAAGAAGAATACATGATGATCTTTACTGGATTGGTGAGGTTCCTGTGTCCATCACTATAGACCTAATCGATGAATTAATTAGAATTCCCAAAATTGGACCAGTTTTTCCTACCGGCAAGGATGTCAAGAAGCAAGTTGAACAAGTTTACTTATCTAGAAGTGACAAATGCGGGATGATAGTTGACCCTATCAAGGAAGATGAAATAAAACTTCTAACTATGATACTTGGGTATAAGTTTCAGCAAGAAAGTAGGTTAAATAGTGTCTCTATAGCAACAGTCCTAGTAGCTATCAGAATGGTGAAGGATAACACTCAATACAACCTATGTGAGATCTTGCATGCTCAATTGATTGACAACATTCAAATCATCAAGCATGACAGGAGAAAGACATTCAGGTTTGGATTTTTGATCATCTACTTGTACTTTCATATTGTTGGAAAGGTTGCAAACCTTTACCTAGATAGGAGCAAACCCACAATGTCTCAGATTTCACTTAAGGCCACTTTAGAGAGTAGTGTAAGGGATGCAATGGATATAAATATCAAGACATTTAGGATCAAGATGTAGAAAAGTTCAGATTATCTGAGAAGCTAGTTGAAAAATATAAGGATACCATATGTTTCATGGTGGAAATAGATTGCACTTGCATGGAGGCCATTGAACCTAGAACCAAATGGATTCATCCTCTTGGTTATGAAGTAGAATAACATGTGTTAGAAGGATATGCACAAATTCTATTGTCTGCGCCCAAAGATCCAAATGAGCCTAGGAGGGGAACTTACAAAGAGAAGACCAATGAAGTGGATACTATCTTACACAGTGCTAATAACAAAAGGAAGGCATCCAAAATTACATCTAGCATTCTAAAAGTTCATGGAGTCACTCAAGAAGATCTTGACAAAGCTAGAGAAGCCAAGATAGCCAAAGAAATTGAGAAGACTAAAGAGATCCAAAAGAAGAAGAAAGTAGAGAGAACCTTTGTGCCCTCTACCACTATTGACCTAGACTCATCTCCACCTTCTATACCAAGAAAGAATTCTAGAGGAATAAAACAGGCACCCACAAATCAACCATCCTCAAGGAACACTTGGAGCAAAGCAAGGAATGCTCAAGCTCCTCCTAAGGTAGGACTTAGACCTAGTCTAAATGTTTTGAAGAATAGGATTGTAAATGAAGGGAGATTAGATACACTTTCTAAGGTCTATGAAAAGTATCAAGAGATGGATAAGACTGAGATACATTCTATGATCATATCTCATATGATCAAGTTTAAGAAGTCTATTCTTAAACTCAAAACAGTGATACTAGATAAGTTATGGAACATACTAAAGATCATGAAAAGACATGCAATAGAGGAAGAGATGAGGATTAGAGAAGAAACATTGGATACTCTTCTCCCTATATGCTCACATGATGAGAAGGCTATTCTATTAGATCTGGTGAAGCCTCATCTTAGAACCAAGACAAGGACTTTATAGATTATGAACAAAGAGTATAAGTAGATAGGTAAAGAGACTGAAAAGGAATTTGCACAAGTATTTATGGATAGACACATGTATCCATCAATGGTTCCTACTACAAAGTTAACTCTAGCTCCTCCCAAATAGGTTACAAAACCAGTGATTCAGATAGCACCTATGATAGGTCCACAGGTTTCAACGCGCATAGTGACAATAACTTCTGATATAGAAAAAGACTCAGAAGATACTATAGTGGTTGATAATATCAAGATATCCATGATAGCATCTGAAAAAGACATGGAAAAAGTTGATAAAGCATTTGTAATCACTAAAGAAATGTGCACTGATGATAAATATGTAGAAGAAGATGAAGTTCCCTCCAATGATCCAATTGACTCAAATGAAGAAAAATGTGATGAGACACCAATAAAAGAGATACTAGTAAAGAGTGAAGGAATGGATACCAGTTAGAATACTATATTCTCACCATCCACTCAACCATCTACCTCATTGTTGTCAAGGTTAACTCCTGATTCAGCAAGTCTAGATGCATGGGGAGAAGAAGACTTGATCAAGATTAGCATTCTTGCTATGGAAAAAGAAAAAGAGAAACAAGTGATGAGGAACCCTCACTTTTTGGAATCAGTGAACATATTTAATGACTTAGTGCCTGTAGACAATAAATTAGCCAAATTTCAATCAGTTGAAGATGTAGACAACATTCTAACAAACTTCAAACCACATTTTACAAATCTAGTAGACTCTGCTACAAAAATTGCAGAAGATGAATATAAAAAGGAGAGACTAAATGAATTGGTAAAGAATTTTACCTTAGACCTAAAGTCTTTAAAGACTAGGAAATCCATATTGAAATAATTGGCAGCTAAGGGAAAGAAAGTTATAGCCAACTACATGGACAGAGTGAAGTTCACCTCTGAGCACATTAAAAAGATAGAAGAGGCAGAAATCATGGTGGACAGCATCAAAAAAATAGTTGAGACTTCCATGCAAGACATGAACATCTATAACAATGTCTATCAAGGATATTTGGACAAGATTGAGAAGGCTAAGTTGGAAATCAGAAAGATAAGAGTCCGACAAAATCTGTTGAGAAATGCACTTGCGCCATCTCTAGCAGTCCTAAATGAGAACATCAAATAGATTGATGCCACCATTGTGACATATGATCAAGGTCCTTGCATGGATTTGATGAAAATGGAGAAAATAACATATTCTCTATGCATGCATCTTCAGACAGTTGATGCAATGAAAGTATTCTGGAAAAAAGAGATCCAATCTCTTTAGATTGTGTACTCTAAAGTTTACATGGAGTAACTATGCAAAAGACTTACAAGTTTTTGTACACCTTTTTCATTAATGTCAAAGGGGGAGTAATATAGAATGTGTATATATGAGAAGTAGTATATGTATATATTAATAAGATGTTATGATATACAGTTATTTTTTGTGTTAAGTCATTTTGAGAAACTTGGCCACATTCCTTTGTTGCCATAAATGACAAAGGGGGAGATTGTTGGAAAGTTGAATTCCTGAGGATGCATGACTCATTTTGTGTTTTCATCATGGCAATAAAGTCCTACTAAGTTTTTGTCATGAAAGAAAAAATGACTAAGTATGGAAAATAGGGCAGATAGAGATATTCAGTGATCAGCACATCAGCGCATGTGTGAGAGATCGAGTTAGTGTATGCGCATTTAGATATATGTTCTATGACATGTGTAAATATTACATCCAGACATGCATAGTATGGAATGATCATACGGAGAAGTTATAGACAGATCAGTAGACCAGCAGTCCAGAAGACAAAGCATGGAAGTTGACTAGTGTTTTGATCAACGTGAATTATTTTGTTATGTAATGGCTAAGCGCCTTTGATTATATGTTTTTAATGATGTAATTATCATTGTTGTAAACACACTTGAGATGACTTTTTTGGAAGCATTGTGAATTTTTTTTAAGGCCGACTAGAGTCTTGTTTTGGGTCGCGCCTATTTGGATATGAACATATAAGTATGTAATGTAAAGTTATGTTACAAGTGTCAATTATTATGTAAGAGGAAGATATAAAAGAGTAGTATGATGAAGTCAGTATATGACATAGCTCTTCAAGAGAGTAAGAGTGTTCATGCATACACAGAACTGATCAGACAACAGTGTCATTACATCAATTCACTTTTGATATAGTGTACATCAACTCTTAGAAGGTTGTAGCCTTCATCCTATTGGGCAGTGAGCCTAGGAAGTGAGCCATATACCTTTAACAGGGTTTTATAAAAGACTCCTAACAGGGTCAGACCTTTAACCAGGTCATTATACTCATATTGTAAAGACTGCTTCTAACAGTACAAAGGAACTTTAACAGGTTCATTATACTAGTACAATATTTGTGGGTACTAATTCCCACCGGGGTTTAACTTTGATCAAGGTTTCCCCATAATCATATCATGTGTTATGAGTTCTTATATTAAACTGCATTCAATGTATGTTTGATTTATGTTTAAGTTGCTGAAAAGTAATAAATAGACAAACACTGATTCACCCCCCACCCCCCTCTTAGTTTTTCTAATACAAAAATATCAAGATACTAGGGTGGGCATTACAAAGCACCTCCTAAGACACCAAGATAATTTATTTCAATTTTTCTATGAAAACAAGATGATGTATGCGTTTATTATAAGATGATGTGTTTGAAATTTTTTTCCTACATGTGGTGGTTTGCAACATTTTCATAGATGCCTACATCTAGAGAGCACACATGAAATTGGTAAGAAACTAGTTTATTTTTGAAAATATAAGTCAATTACATATGGTGTTAAAGATGGAAAATAATTGAAGAGGTGTGAGTTAGTTAAAAAGGATATAGGAGTAGCTGAATTTATGAAGATTTTTCAAGATAAACTAGTTCATGAGTACATAGCTCATACACACAGAGCTTAGTGGTTATATGATCAATTCAAGTTATGTTAGGACACTTTTCACCTCTGTACTATTGTTTCTAGTGTTGATTTTGTGGAGAATTATACACTAAAACCTCAAAATGAAGTGCAACCTATGTATTACCATTCTACACAAGTTAGAGTTTTTGTACACATAGCATTCATGCATGCACATGATTGCATAGAGGAGAAAAAAAAGGTTCTAAGAGAGTATCACTTCTATATAAGTGATGATTGTAGTCATTAGTCAGTATTTGTGCAAGGATGTTTTAAAGTTTTCTATGACATTTTAAGGGAAAGAGATATAAGATATAAAAAACACATAATATGGTCTGACAATTGCACCTCACAATTCAAGAATGAAAGAATGTTCTATTGGTTGACTAAGATGCATGTAACAAGTGGTCTGCAAAATTTTTGGAATTTCATTGAGGCTAGACATGGAAAGAGAGAGCATGATGGTGTAGGAGCATATGTAAAAAGAGCTCTTTCTAGAGAGGAATTGAAGTACAAAGGTGGTGTCATGTTAATAGATGCATAAATGGTTGTGCAATGGTGTAACTCTATGAGGGGACCAGGTAATGTAGGTAAGTCTATGGTTTATAGATATTTTTGGTTGATACATGAATCTAAAATTGAAAACTATCTTTAAATTTTTGTACACTTATAGGATCAAGTGACATGCATTCATTTAGAAGTGTAGGATTTGAGAAATGCAAATCCATAGAACCCAAAGAACACCTACATGCAAATACCTATTACAAGAGAGAAGTAGAAAAGAGGAAAAAATAGAACTCATAATTACTCCAAAATGTTAGAGCAAAAATTGTATTCCAACTTTTGAAACAATAATTACAAAGTTCAACATTAAAAGGTGAATGAAACCCTAAAGGCTAAAAAAGCTAGGTTGCACATTAATAATTAATAAAAGAATTAATTATAATGCACCTAAGAGACAACTTAAGAAATATAGAGTAATAAATAACTTAACTAATTAAATCAACATGATTTAATTAATAAGCATAAATGATGATTACTCTAACGCCCCCCTTACGCTAAGCTCAAGGGGTAAGATAACTTAGCACATATATGAAAGAAAGAAATGGGTCCCGACAACAAGGCCTGATCAGGTACCCAATACAAGGAAATCTCTATAAACTAGAGACAAAGGAGAAAACCCAATGGAAAAAACCCCTCTCCAAAAAGAGATAGAACAAATATGTTGAAAAAAATGAAGGAAGGCCTCAAGAAGATCCCCCAAGGACAACTTCTGTCACCCCAAGCATAGAATGCAACTGAAGATAGCACTGAGATGCAAAAGGTTTAGTGAAGATGTCAGAAACTTGTGCTGCAATGGGAATGTACTCCAAAATGAGAACACTCTTGAATCAGCTAGCAGATGAAATGCATATGAAGCTCAATGTGTTTAGTGTGTTGATGCTCCACCGGGTTACAGGAAATGTGAATAGCACTTTGATTGTCACACCATAGAAAAGTGGGATGATCAGGAGGAAAATCAAACTCAATCATCAAGTGCCAAAGTGATAAAATCTCCTGACTAGCATGCACTTCAGCTCTGTACTCATCCTTTATAGATGAAAGTGTGCGAGCATTCTGCTTCTTGCATGACCATGAGATAGGACTAGAGACAAGAAAAAAAAACAATCTAGAAGTAGATTTCTGATCATTAACATAACCAACCGAATCTGAGTCAGTGAAGCCAATAATTTGAGGATCCCCTGATGTGTAGTGAATATCATGCAAAATGGTGCCCAGAATGTACCTCAAAATATGCTTGACAGCTTGCCAATGACTCTCACGAGGCTCATGAGAAAAATGAGAGACAAGGCCAACTACAAAGGAAAGATCAGGACTAGTATGTGTCAGGTACAACAAACTACCAACCAACTGCTGATACAATGTAGGATCCACTGAAGGTGAAGTACAAGAGGTAGACAAGGTAACACCTCATTGAAAAGGTGTGGGAGAAGGCTTACAAGTAATCATGTCAAAGCGTCGGAGCATGTCGAGAGCATAATTTTTCTGGTAAATGAAGATCCCAAGAGAGGACTAAACAATATAAAGACCAAGGAAGTAGTGTAATGGACAAAGATTAGTCATCTCAAAATGCTCCATCAATCCACACTGAACATCATGAATCATAGAAGATGAGCTACCTCTGATGAGAAGATCATCAACATATAGCACAAGGATCAAAACCTCATCCTCAAGATGCTAAATGTAGAATGTAGGATCAAAATGATAGCATGAGAATCCTGTGGAAAGAAAAAAAGAGTCTATCTTCTCATACCAAGCTTGAGGGGCCTATTTGAGACCATACAAAGAATTTCAAAGTTTGCAAACCAAGGAGGAATCCTGTACAAATCCCTGAGGCTTCTCTATGTAAATCTCCTCAGTAAGATCACTATGCAAGAATGCACTCTTCACATCCATCTGAAAAATGGGTCATCCCTGAGAAGCTGGAAGGGATAAGACAAGGCAAATATAATTCATCTTGGTGACAGGGGAAAATGTCTTAGTGTAATCAATACCCTCAACCTATGAGAAACTCTTTGCAACAAGATGTGCCTTTTACTTATCAATAGAACCATCAGTAGAAAACTTAGTATGATATAACCACTTGCATTGCACTAAATTTATTCCCTTAGGAAGAGAACAAAGATCCCATGTATGATTCTTCATCAAATAATAATACTCCTCCTCCATAGCACTATCCCACTCAAAATGTCATATTGTAGCTAAAAAAGTCTGAGGATCATCACAAATAGCATGAATCAAAAGGCTAGAACCCGCAATATAAGACTGAGTATGATAGGAAGGTGAAGGGTCACCTGCCAGAGATCCTGTAACCTCAATAGTAACATGGGCCCATCTAGGCAGTTGTGGAGGATCTTGTGGTGGAGGTAAATGGGAATCACCAAGATCATCATCATCATCATCATCTTGAAAAGAATCTGAAAGAGATGAGGGAGTAGTGGTAAGTGAAGTAGACACTAGAGTCAGGGTATCTACTACAAGAAGGCACTCATCAAACTGGACATCTCATTGAAATAGGACCTCTCTAGAATTAGGATCAAATAACTTGTACACCTTAACATCCTCATAGTAGCTAAAAAAATGAAGTGTTAGCTCTTCCACTCCATTGCTCTCCTTTGAGCATCAGGTATAAATTTCCATGCTTCATTACCAAAAACTTATAAAGAAGATACATCAAGCTTGACATTTGACCAAGCCTCCTCAGGAGTCATATTTCAAACTGCCTTGTGGGAAATCCGATTCTGAATATAGTTTGCATAATTAAGTGCCTCTTCCCAAAAAGATGAATCCATGGACCTGGACTGAATCATACAATTGTCCATCTCCCAAAGTATTTTGTTCTTTATCTCTTCTACACCATTTTGTTGAGGGGTGTAGAGAACTAAAAAATGGATGTTGTAGACCATGTTTAGAGAAAAAATCTTTGAAATATTTATTCACATACTCCCCCCATTATCTATGTGTATCCACTAAATAGAAATACTAGATTTCTTCTCCACAAATTTCTTAAAGATTAGAAATGAATCAAAGACATCAAACTTGTACTTAAGAAAGTACACCTATGTGTTCCTATAGAAGTCATCAATGAAAGTAAGCACATATCTTGCACTAGAAAAAGGAGTAGGAAATGAAATGAGGTCACTATGTATCAAATCCAATGGTGCTAAAGTACGAGTAGCTCATCCCTAAGGAAAATTATCCCTATGTTGTGTGCCAAGAACACAACCCTAACAAACACCATCAGTGCAATAAATTTGTGGAAGCCCAAGAACAAGTGACTATGTGCTCATCTGTTGAAGATATCTATAATCTACATGGCCCAAATCTCATGCCAAAGCCTTCTTAATGTATCTGCATGTGCTATAAGAGAGGAACTTGCACTATCAGAAGGCTCAAATCCATTAAATCTATATAAGAGGGATGCGGGGTCAACAATGCTAGTAGTCACAATCAAATTAGAATCATGGAGGTCCCAAATAACCACATCATGTAGTGAGAACTCAACTATCTTACTAGAGCCAGAGTGGAAAATATGATAGATGGACAAGAGGTTCATCGAGATATCAAGGACCACAAGAACATCCCGAAGAGAAACCCCAACTAATGCAACAGAACCAAACCCCAAAACTGAAAGATGTGATGAGTTACCAACAAAAATATATGAAGTAGCACAAGGAGCAATTGAGGTGACCAACTGCTGAGTGTGAGTCATGTGGTGAGAGGCACTTGAATCTAAAATCCAAGGGGGACCATAAGTTGATGCTTGTGCAGTAAGAGCATGAACTTTCCCTGTAGGGGAGATGTGGACTGAGGACAAGAAATGTGATGCTCCTACATGGCTTCCTCTAAAGCCTCCAAATTTTTCCAACACCAAGAAATGGGATGTCCATCCTTTCCACAAAAAATATAGGTTTCACCTATTTTCTTCTTAGTCTTGGAGGAAGACTCAACAGACTTCAAATAATATTTACCCTTTGAAGGGTGAGTTGGAGGTTTTGAATCATTTTTCTGTGCAGGTTTAGAGGTAGGCTCAATGCCTACTGAATCTTTCTTCGGTTTTTCTTTCTATTTTGGTTTCCCCTGTGAAGACTGAGCTACCAATGTTTTTCTCATAGATCCAGAAGAAGCATCCATTTTTTGGATCTTTGCATGTTCTCATATCAATCGATCATAGAAATCCTCAAAAGAAGGCATAGTGTGCCTAGCACCCAAAGCATCCATAATGGAGTAGAAAGTAGAAGAGAAGATCTGAAACTATCCTTGCAGCTTTGAGAATATCAGAAAGATATACTCATCGTCTGACTTGTTCTTCCCACATCCCTATAAAAATAAATGGAGAGACTTGAAATTCATCAAGAAGTCCTCAATGGTGTGAAAATTACTAGGAGTTAAAGAGGTCAACTCTACATCAAGCTATAGTTCCCGAAACTCATTTACTGTGCCAAACAAATCTACAAACTTTCCCTAATTGGCCCTAGGAGTCTGAAAATTCTTCAAGTGAAACAAGAGACTGTTAGAGATATTCACTGCAATTAAGCCCATGGCTTCATCCATTTTACTCTTGTGCTGAAGAATCTTAAAAGGATGCTGCAGAACAGGTTGGTTCTCATCCAGAAAAGACCATAAGTTGCATGACATAAGTAACATGGTCATGTGTGCTTTCTAGGTGTGGTAGTTGAGGTGTCAATCAGACCACTAAAGGATCCCATAATGAGAGAAAGAAGACAGGATTAGAAGGGTCTTTCTAAAGTAAATGATAGAAAGTAAAATGCACCACCCACAATGTATTATACTATCCCCCGTACACCAAAAAATAACTTAGAAAGCAAAAAAAACAAGATGAAAACTTAGAGTCCAAATGTAGAGAGGGAGGAAACTAAAGCCTCTACTTTGACACTGAAATCAGGTACTCAAATGGATAAATTTGAGGACAAATCTTGCATGATGGTATTTGTCTTGGAAAGAGATTTATGACAATATCTTGTTTGCTGAAAAAGAATATCATATGCTCAAGATATGAACAAAAGACTGACAGGAGGTCAGAAAGAGCAGCTCATTGGAAAAATACAGTCATAGGAAAAATTTGACGTCCAAGTGGTCATCACCCATCACTACAAAAAATTTGATGATCATTTGACTGTCACCAGGTTGTTTCTAATGTCAACATGACATCATCACAAGAAAGAAATCTGGTTGCCCGAAAAGAAAATGCAACACCTAAAAATTTGAAACCTACTGGAAAGTGATGTCACTAGTAATCAGAGTGACATGACTAGATCTGGAAGGTGAAGGTGGTTTTCAGGTGGTGTAGGGGCCATGGTGGTGTTAGGTCAGTGTGATGGCTTCAGACTAAGCTTGGGCTAGGTGCGGGTGGCGCGCGGGTGGCACGTGGGTCGCGGGGTGGTAGCGCGGTGCTGCACAGAGGCTACGCGCTACTTGCACAGTTAAAATTTCTTTTTTTGTTTTTTGTTTAAATTTGTTTTTAATTTATTTCCTCAAAAAATGTGCCTATATGGCCCTGAAGGCCAAATGTTTTTGCCTTGGAGGCACATTAGGCCAAATAGGTCATTACTTATATCAAATTGGGGGTTTTGGGCCTCTTGGACTCAACCATGAGGTCGGTTTTTGTCTAAAGTGCTCCAAAACAAACTTCACCCCCAGATTGAAGACAAAATCCCCAAAAAAACTAAAGATTTCTCCTTCAAATCACGGCTTCAGAAAATACCAGAACATGCAACAATAGTATGGCTCTAATACCATATAGGATTTGAGAAATGCAAATTCATAGAACCCGAAAAACACCTGCATGAAAATACCTGTTACAAGAGAGAAGCAGAAAGGAGGAAAAAATAAAACTCAGAATTACTCCAAAATGTTAGAGCAAAAATTGTATTCCAAGTTCTAAAACAATAATTACAAAGTTCAACCTTAAAAGGTGAACAAAACCCTAAAGGATAAAAAAGCTAGGCTACACATTAATAATTAATAAAAGAATTAATTATAATGCACCTAAGAGAAAACTTAAGCAATAAAGAGTAATAAACAACTTAACTAATTAAATCAACATGATTTAATTAATAAGCATAAATGATGATTACTCTAACAAGAAGTTCAAAAACAATATTATTAGTTATTTATACTAGACAGATTGCATATTTTTTCACTTCATATATGAATTTTTTGTGGAAAGAGTGTGAATCAAATGAGTGGGTTTACCAATGGTCTTGTAGACCTTCATAACCCCTTGATACATATCAAGTTCCCAGAGCACTACAATTTAGCCAGATGGAAACATCAATGTATTTTGACCATTTGTTTGACCTAGTTGAACCAAGTGATTTATCAATTTATTATGTAGGTAAAATTAATTTTAAACTCATTTTTATTATACTTTATATTGATTTTGGTATTATCTTATCCTTCTATAAAATGTATGTCATGTTTATACAGTTGTTCTAGATGAGAAAAATGAAGAAGGAAAAAAAATACTTTTTATGTCATTGTATTGAGGCTAAATTTTTTTTACAACCACAGTCATTGATGGAGAGGGTATTGAGTACCTAATAGGATCTGTGTTGTGAAAGGGACATGGATTAGAAGTACCCTCTCAAAAAATCTAATGTGTGGTTGTTTGAGGACTTTGAGACATATATACATTCTTCATTGCTTCAACCTTGTTGTTGCAGCAAATATCCAATTGATTAAGTATCGTGGTAGAACTATTAAGAAGATTTTATGGAAAGTTCATGAATTTGACCACAAGGAAATACTTGACATAATAAGGGTTAGAGCTGATCCAGAAGGTTCACTTGATTAATTTTTTTCCATCTACAAGAATGATTCTACAGAATGGTAGAATGATTTTGATAATTTTGTATATATTTTTTGAAAAAATGTTGTAAATTCACTTTTTTGTATATATAAATGGCCACGAGGTACTCTATGTACATATTTGGAGAAAAAAAGTTATATATAAAAATGGTAATGAATTGTCTTGTGCATATTCAAATGCTAAATTTTGTATATATAAGAGGCATGGGCTGATTTGTAAATATTGAGAGGCCAAATTTTGTATATCCTAATGTGTACCATTTGATTATAAATACATAAATGAATTTTGTATTGTTACATTTATACAATGACACCTTCACTTGTTCTTGAAAGCTACTTCCATTACTAAGCTATTTTTACATCAGGTATCTTTACTATTTTGGTATATTCTCTCATGTTTCTCTATATTGGTTCTTTCTATTAAATTGTCCCTTCATGTTAGTAATTGATTTCTTTTGGATTGTCTTTATCTAGTGGTGCAGGGGAACCTAGCCTTTCTTAGAAAATGTGGTCCAATATAATGTTTTAATATTTTGAATCACTATTAGATTTAATAAGGTCATAATATACCATTCATGATGTAATAATTTTTAATTGGGGTCATATTGTCATATTTTTTAAAAGTTGTCGAGTTGCAAGAAAAGTTGTCAAGCAAATTTTCTTGCAACCAAATTGTCAATAGTTGTCATAGGTGTTTAAGTTTTTTTTTGTATGTATTTGAGCATTCATATGATGTAATAAGGAATAATAAGGCCATTTATCATGTATTTTATTACCTTCCTTGCCTTGGAAATTGTGCCCTGATGTAGAGTAAGGTGGGGCTAATGGGCATCTGATGTCATATTCAACAACAATGGGTTCATGTTCTTATTTCAACCCCAACACAAGAAAAGATATTATAAGGTTTCACTCTCAAAGGACATGTCTTTAACATCTCAAGCCTTCAAATTAACAAGGATACAATCATAGAATGATTCATGAATAACACTTTACTACCACTGTTCACCAACTCCAAGATACCTTACAATTATGTTATGCTTCAATAACTATATATATATATCAATAAGGGCTCATTGATTCACATGACTTAACTAACTTTAGGAACACCTTAAAATAGGTAAACATGACATGTTCTAACCCTTAAAAACCCTCAAAGACACTAGTCACTCTAACCACCATGTCCTTCCTACAAACGACCCCACACCATAGTAGCCCTTACCATTGACTAAATTGATCATAACTTTTGATATAGATAATATCTTTACAAGGTAAGTATACTTTTAGATACCCATTTTTGAGTTACAAAGCATATTTAAAATCACGATGTGGTTATTTTGGAACAACTGATTTAAATTAAGACTGATTCCATACAACCTAAGCCTATTTAGGCCCTTTTTTCAAAGAAACTATAAGAATTCTTGATCCTAACTCCTCAACTTGCACTTTAAAGGTTACATCAAGCCTAAAACAAACTAAATCAACTGGTTTCATGATATGGAAATATCATTATGCCTTTAAATTACAAAGCCCTTACCATTGCACTGTGATTTAAACCAAAACACATAGTTTGGCCACCTAGGGCATCATCTTATTGCTCACAAAAATCAAATTCCATTCCTACCAACTTCAAAATCAATAACTATACTCCTTAACCTTTCAAACTACCCATTTGGAAGAATTTTCAACTTGGAAAAAGTGGAGAAATCATTAAATATTTTTCAAACCCTCACTGTCACAGGTTTTCAGACCTCCTATAACTAAAAACTAATACAAATAAGTTAAATGAGCTCAAATAGACCTTTCTACATTATTATACATGATTTAGACCAAATATTAAATTTTTTGCATCCCATGACAACATTTACAATTTCTAGCAACATTGACCACCTCAACAAGACTTCCTAACACACTAAATGAATTCCATGAATTACAAAATGCTCCATAGGACCTTATCCTAAGACCATGACATGAAAACAAAACCTTTTTTGAAAATTCATGTAGAGTATTGGGTTCCCTTGCACCATTACCTACCTTTCTTGTAACCTAAAAGATAACCATACCATAAAATTGACCAAGTAACACTAAAATAATGAATCTATAATACATCATGGAAATAAGAAAAAATGTATTAATGATACTTTGGCCTTTCACCAAACCCCCACCTTCAACCCTTCACAATGACATTATACCTTATGAGCCATAAACACCAATTAATGATTTAATGTTTCACAAGCTCAACCAACCTAAGAGACACCTTGCAATAAGTAAACAAAGCATGTTCCAACCCTTAATAAACCTACAAGTCACTGGTCACTCCAACCACCATTCCCTTCACACAAGCAACCCCATATCATAGTAGCCCTTACCAGTAACAAATAATGACATATGTTTAGGAACACTTTTGATATCAACTAAAGAAAAGTAGTTTTGAGTATCCTTTTGAATACACAAAATATGTACCCAATCATATGATTCCTTTGGAACATTTGACTCCAAAATAGATTGATTTCATATATCATAGGCCTAATTAGGCCCCCCTTTCAAACAAACACCATGAATATTTGACTCCAAACCTTCAACTTGGTTCCCAAAGGCTGAAATAAGTCTCGCAGGGTTTGAAACAAAAATTTACATGATTTGGAAGAGCCATTTTGTCTTTATTTTCATAAACCATCATCACTGCACTACTATTAGACCAAAAATCATAGGGTAATTTATACAAAAACAACAACCCACATGCATGTAACCTTCAAAATTGTAAACTAGACCCTTGTAACTTCCAAATCACTCATTTATAGGAGATTTCAAAGGTGGAAAATACTAAAATTGATATTTTTGGATCAAACCCTCATATCTACAAATAGAGGGTCCTAACATGACCCTATAGGTTCAAAGAGATCATGCACAAGTGCCATAGTTTGTGAGAAATAGTCTGTCAAAGTTTGACTATTTTATGCACTTAGGGAACACTAGGGACATCACCAATAGGTTATGCTAATGAACATTTTAGTGAATGGAGAGACGAAATGATACCTTGCCTAGGGTAAACCCACCCAACTAGACATAATATTAGTGTTAGTTTGTGTCCACAACGAACAAAACACAATATAGGCTACCTGAAAAATTTGCATTGAGTGCATCTGACTATTTTTGCATGAACAAAAAAGTTAATTCCCTACAAAAAAACTCTGAGTATTGAAAAAATGAGATAGGTTATTATATAGGGGCCTAATATGACTATATAGGTTCAAACAAACCATGTGCAAGTGCCACAGTTTGCAAGAAATAGTTTGTCAAAGTTTGACAATTTTATGTACTTATGGCACACAAGGGACATTGCCGATAGGGTATGCTATTGAGTGTTTTGGTGTGTTGAGAGGTAAAATGGGACCATTAATATGATAAAACCACCCAACTAAACATGATCATGGTGTCATTTTCATCCATGATAAAAAAAACATGATATAGGCTACTTGGCAACTTTACATTTAGTGCATCTGACAATTTTTGCATGAAAGAAAAAATTGTTTCCCTACAAAGATGACTCTGAGTCTTCAAAACCTGAGATAGGTTATTGTAGAGGGGCCTAATATGACCCTATAGGTTCAAGTGGATCATGTGCAGGTTCTATAGTTTGCAAGAAAAAATCTATCAAAGTTTTATGACTTTATGTACTTAGGGCACACAAGGGACATCGTCGGTAGGGTATGTTGTTAATAATTATAGCATGTCAAGAGGTAAAATGGGACCATTCCTAGGGTAAAACAACCTAACCAGATCTGATCACGGTTTCAGTTTGTGTCCATGATGAATAAAACATGATATATGCTACCTGAAAACTTTGCACTGAGTGTGTCTGACAATTTTTGCATGAACAAAAGATTGTTACTCTATAAAAATGACTCCAAGTCTTAAAAAAGAGACATTTTGTTGTATATGGGCTTAACATGACCCTATAAGTTCAAATAGATCATGCGTAGGTTCCATGGTTTGAAAGAAGCAATCTGTCAAATTTTGACAATTTTGTTCACTTAGGGTACACAAGGGACATTATCGGTGTGGTATGAGACTAAGTGTTCCGACGTGTTGAGAGGAAAAATAGGACCATTCCTAGGGTAAACCCACTAAAATGAATGTAATCATAGAGTTGATTCACACCCATGATGAGAAAAAAATGATAGAATCTACCTGACAACTTTGCACTAAGTGCATCTGACAATTTTTGCATGAACATTCATTTTTTTGCCCTACAAAGACAAATCTGGATTCTTCAAAAATAAAGATAGGTTATTGTAGAGGGGCCTAACATGACCCTATAAGTTTAAATTTATTGTGCACAAGTGTCACAATTTTCAAGAAATAGTTTATAGAAGTTTGACGGTTTGATGCATTTAGGGCACACAAGGGACATCGTCGGTAGGGTATGCCATTGACTGTTTTGACATGTCAAGAGGAAAAATGGGACTATTAATAGGGTAAAACCACCCAACTAGATGTGGTTGTAGTTTTTTTCATTCCCACAATGAACAGAACATGATATAGGCTACCTAGCAACCTTGTATTGAGTTCATCTAACAATTTTTGCATGAATAGAAAAACTATTTCACTAAAAAAATGACTTCGAGTCTTCAAACAAAAAGATAGGTTATTATAGAGGGACCTAACATGACCTTGTAGGTTCAAATAGATCATGTGTAGGTGGCACAGTTTGCAATAAATAGTCCATCAAAGTTCAACAATTTTATGCACTAAGGGCAAACATGGGACATCATTTTTGATTAAGTAAAATAGGTTTTACAGGGTTCCTGAAACCCGAAATAGAGTATAGAAATAAAAGAGTAAAAGCAACAAAGAAAAATGAGTTCTTAGATAGGACAAGCCATGAAAGGCCAAAGAAAAAAGAAAGCTATACTTCTAAAAAGAGGATAAAAATAGGAACAACAAGTAAAGCCAGGGAACCTCAAGATAATTCCACCATGATATTGGCTGCCTCAGCCTCCTTCAACTCCATATTGGCTGTAGAGTTTTTGATATCCTAGATCACCATCTCCAAATCCTTGCCTTTGGTGTTCTTTATCTTGGTACAGGTATGATTTCCAGGCTACTACTCAATGTTCTTCCCTATCTTAGTATCCTTACTTATAGTGTCTTTCCCAACCAGTTTCTCCTCCAGCATACCAATCTGTGCATTAGTTTGTTCTCTGGTCTTTTTGAGAGTGTTATAGCTTTGATTAGCTATTTTTCTTAAGGTTTGATTCAACCCTTGTCATGCTTTCCTCCAGCTTTTGGATGTGGGTGCTCAGGTTGCTAATTTCCTCCTTTTCATTGTTCTTATTTCCCATGTTTGTACCTTTTACCCTATTTTTGAGGTCTTCCACCTCATGATAGATCCACTTGATAGTCCTGTAGTTGTCGAGCATGTTGTTTCTTGAGTTATTTAATAGGTCCAAATCAAATTCCCTTGTGCTCTCATTGAGCACTACCAGAGAGGGATCAATGATATCGTCTAACTTAATTCTTCCACCATCTTCCACTAAAACTTTGGGGTTTATGATCTCTTTGGTTATCCCCATTTTAGTCATTTTAGTGTTGAATTCTCTCCTCCCTATTATCTTTCCCTTGTCCACCATGTAACAACAAAACTCCTTGTCCTATTCCATCCCAGCCTTGGTCTGGTTCTACATAGAATTGTTTTTGTCCCAAACAAGGGAGGTGCTTTGAAAATTATCTTCCGGGTGTGACCCGTCAACACTGTCGTCCCTATCCTTATTTTTATTTTTTGGAAATTTCCCAGAGTTGGGAAACTTTTTCTTTTTTCTTTTCTTGACAATGGGAATCTCCTCAATATTAGAATCCATATCATCCTCATTGTATTCCTCTTCAAAGGAAAACATCATGGTACTCTATTTCTTTGGGGTAACCATGATCTCTTTTTTGATTTTCACCTGGGTACCCTTTTTCTTCTTTGAAGAGGACCCTTTTATGGTCTTTTTAATCTCATAATCTTCATCATCCTCAGAATGTAGGCCCATGCTATCCTCAGTGTCTGAGGGAATGTAATTTGAGCTTGAAACCTCCATTTCCTCTTTCTCGTGTACCTCTTTACCCATTATCTGGGTTTTAAAGTAATCATAGATGAGCACTAAGAGCCCTTCATGTAGAGCAGGGTTAGCTATATATTTTTCTCTATAGCCATTGATATTATCATTAATGGATGCATAAAGGTAAAAAGGAATAGAGATAAACATGCCATGGCGGAAATGGTTCAAAAGCACAAAGTGATGAGTGCAGATTCTATCAAACCTAGCATCAAGTGTTATGTAGTAGATGATGGCACAGAGTACAAACTATCACGGCATTTTTAGCCCATCTGATAGGTAATGGGTGCCCACTTTGGTGAGCTCATCCTTTTCTTCTTCATCTCTTACGAATTCATTGATGGCAACATCTGAAATCTTGTGGTCCCTGTAGAATGTTTTCTCAACTATGGGAATACCCATCACTGCCGAGATGACTTCTTCAATCATAGTGAACTTTCTTCCCTCAATTTGGATGCTACCCTTGTTCCAATTTTTGATGAAAATATTGGTAATAGATGGCTTTCCACCATGGATCCTTTCAATAAAGGTGGAAATGCCCCCATTCTTGAGGTACTTCCAGACCTTAGTGTGCCTTTTCCATTTTTTGCTATCCTTCACGGGCTCTCTCCTATGCCTTTCTCCACCCATAGCAGAAAGAGTGAGATTTGATAGCAGGGGAAAGCTTCTATAGATGTCTAAATTCTCAGGATGTTTCAAGAAATGCTGACTGTTATGCCTTTTTTTATAAGTTACCTTTTTTTCTTTCAGAGACCCAAAAAGTGTGTGGGATTTGATGGTAGTTATTACCCTTACAACCTGTCAATTACTTTCCATTTATGGTAGCGCCATTTCCCAGCTTACCTTTTGTGTTCATGATTATCTTTAATATTTCCTTCCTTCCCAAGGATTTGATCATGATCGGCTAAATCCAGGGGTTTATGTGGCATATCTCTACCGCTAAGCCAACGGATTTGCTTGTCACTTCACACTGCCATGTTGGCAAAGCAATCAGCAACTTGGTTGCCTTCTCTAAACATGTGGGTTATATGAACCCTATCAAAGGACTTTAAAAGCTCATGTGTCTCCTCTATCATGTTAGCAATCATCCATGAGAGTGGATGGATATTGTTGAGGTAGTTGATGATGTTTTTTGAGTCACCTTCTAACCAGAGTTGTTTGATTCCCACGTCGTGGGCTAACTTTGTAACTTGTAGGGCGGCATGGGCTTCTACATAGTGGTTAGTTTGAATGCCTAATGGGAAGCTAATGGAAAAAATTCCATACCCAAAGCATTTTTGAATAATTCCTCCACTTCCTACCATTCCAGGGTTGCCTTTGGAAGCACCATCGAAGTTGGCTTTTGACCAGCCTTTCGGGGGACTACACCAAGTGCAGTTTTGTCTCTTACTCACTGAGTTCTTGGGGTCAGCATCATCCATGTTATCTACAAAAGTTTTAGTATTCCCAAACAAGACAAAATTCTCCAGCAGAGCATGATGATTTTTTTCAAATATAATTTTGGGGCTCACATTACTATCCCTAAAGATGCGGTTATTCCGCTCTTTCCATATGCCCTAGTAGAAGTCAGGCAACACCCAAGACCAGATTTTTTGAAATGCCATATTTTTGAATGGCTAGGTCTAGTTAAAGAAGAACTCCTTTGCTGAGGAAGGAAAGCACCAATGCAGACCAAATAAAGATAAGATAAAGTGCCAAATAGAACTGGTAAAGGTGCAATGAATAAAGAGATGGTCCACCGATTCTTCTTGACAAAGACAAAGGGCACATCTATTGGTAATAGGGATACCACACTTAGTGAGGTTTCCAATAGTGAGAATGTGGTTTTGGAGAAGAAGCCAAAAAAAAAACATTAATTTTTGGAGTAGGGCCAGGAAGCCAGGCTTTATCCCAAAAGGGAGAGGCATCTTGGGTGACAAGAGTAGAATAAGTAGAGGCCATAGCAAAGGAGCCATTAGGTGTGTTTTCCTAGATTAGGGCATCTTGGTGATGGGAAAGAGAAGTAACATTAAGGGTTTTGAGGAGAGGGGATAGGTCCTAGGAAATTGCACCAATATTCACCCAAGAATTTGCATCTCTATAATTACTAATCCTATCCCCATAAAGCTCTATATAGACAGCCTTCCACTGGTTGAAAGGGTTAATATCTTTTAGAGGTTTAGTGAAAAGCCAGCTATCATTCTAGAAGCTAACACAAAGTCCATTACCAACTTTTCATCTCACCTTAGATTTAGCCAGGTCTCTGGCCTTAGCTAGGCCATTCCATATGTTGGATCCTCTTGGGATGTCTTCATTTTCAAAGGAGTGCAAAGAGTTTTTGGGCAGGTATTTTTCCTCAAAGTAGTCACGCCATTCCCCAGTACCATGGAATATCTGCCAAATTTGTTTCACCTAGAGAGCTTTGTTAAAAGGCTTTAATCTTTTAATACCAAGACCCCTGTTCCTTTTGGGTAGACAAATTTTGTCCCAGGCAATCAGAGGAATTCACTTGTGCTCTTCCACTCCTGACCATAGAAATCTTCTTTGGATTTTTTCCAAAGCCTCTGCTACCTTAGTAGGAATGGAGAAGAGACTAAGGGCATAGGTTGGGAGGTTTTGGAGGGTAGACTTGACCAGCTGTATCTTTCCCTCTTGAATAAGGATAATACCCTTCCATTCGACCAATTTCCTGTTAAATTTTTCTATGAGACTGTTCCAGAATTCATCCAGGGGCTTAGCTCCAAGAGGGAGGCCTAAGTAGGTTGAGGGGATGGATCCTATCCTGCACCCCATAATGTTGGTCATTCTTCTTTGTTTGACCTCAGGAGTATTGATAAAGAATAAAGAGCTCTTATTTTAGTTGATGGATTAGCTAGTGGCTCTAGTATAGGAATCCAGCAGTTTCTTCACTACTCTAGCCTTGAGCACTGTCGCTTCCCTGCCTAAGATGGTATTATCAAGGAATTTTTGGTGAGAAAAGATAGAAGCTCCAGATTAGGGTTTGATGCCTTTAAGCCCCCCTACTCCTTTGTTGGTAGAAATAAGTCTACCCAGGCACTCCACTAGAATAATGAAAAGGATTGGGGATAGAGGGTCCCCTTGTCTCAGGCCTCTCAAGGTAGTAAACAAGGCTAAGGGAGAACCATTCATCAGGACTGAGAAGGAAGGTGAGGAAATAAGTTGGTAGATGATGAAGCAGACTTTGTTATCAAAGCCAAAAGCACCCAACACCTTCAAAAGGAAGGACCAATCCACATGGTCATAGGCTTTGGATAGATTGAGTTTGAGAAAAAATCCTTCCCTAATCCCAACTTCAAGAGAGTGAATAACCTCGTGCACCACCATGATAGATTCCAAGATTTGTCGACCAGGAACAAAACCTGACTGTTGTTGGGAAACAATGAGGGGAACTAAGAGAAGAATTCTAATAGTGATCACTTTGGATATAATATTATAAAATGAGTTGCAAAGACTGATAGGTCTAAAAAGATCCATGGAATCTACCCCTAAGACTTTTGAAATAAGCACTAAGAATGTGGCATTAAGCTCTTTAAGAAGGTTCCTCAATCTGAAGAATTCTTGCACTTCTTTTACGAGGTCAGTCTTTACAGTGTCCTAGAATTTGTGGAAGAAGAACATGGGGAAGCCATCGGGGCCTGGGGCCTTATCCCCCAGGAGGGAATCCAAGGCTTTTTTCACTTCCTCCATGTTGGGGATAGCACACAGGACTTCATTTTGATTTTTTGATATGACCGAAGGGATATTGCCTAAGATCTTCTCCTGGTCATGGTCAGACAGGTTAGAATCCATTGTGAGAAGGGATTTGAAGAAATCCACTGCCGCTTTTGATATGCCTTTCTCATCATGCACTATTTTTTTGTCGCTCTTGATACTACTGATTCAGTTAGCAGCCCTGTGTTTCATGGCAGATAAATGGAAGAAATGGGTGTTTCGATCCCCCTCTTTAAGCTAGGTAGATCTTGACCTTTATTTCCAGTATAGTTCCTCCTTGCTAATCACATTGTGGTATTTTGAGAGCATAGTTTTATCAAGGCTCAAATTAGTCTCATCATAACCATACCTCTAGATAACCTCTTGAATTTCTCCCAGGTCAGAGATGGCCTTTTCTTTGGAAGCTAAGATTTCCCCGAACTCCTTTTTATTCCAGAGTTTGATGTTGGTTTTAACATTTCTGAGTTTTTTGGCTATTTTGAAAATGGCCATGCCATTGATATCAATATTCCACCATTCCTGAATCTTGTTGTTGATGTTAGGATGAGTGATCCACATTATTTAAAATATAAAAGGGAAGATACTTTGTTTTAATAACAGATCCAAGATGAGGGAAATGGGGGAATGATCTGAACCAATTCTCGCCATAGTAGAAAGTTTGCTATTGTGGGAGGTCATCTAATCAGTAGTGACCAGTTCTCTATCTAGACAAACCTGAATGCGGTCAGTCCCAATTCACTGATTACTCCAAGTGTAATTAGCCCCCTAAAGGTCTAGGTCAAGTAACCCCAGATCATTGATGAGGTCCATTAGGTCCTGCCTACTTTCCAAGTCAGGTATGATACCTCCCTGTTTCTCCCCAACCTTTAGAAGAGTGTTAAAATCCCCCATGATGATACATTTAGATAGGTCTAACATTGACATAATTCCTTTGATTTTATCCCAAAATAATTTACACCCACATTTTGTGTTAGGAGCATAGATATTCATGATATACCAACTTTCTTTTGACTTAATGTTTGTAAGGTTAAGGAGAAGAATGTTACCTTCACCATAAATAATGTCAACATTCTAGAGAGAAGTGTTTCACAGAGTCATCAACCCTCCAGAGGTTCCATCCGAGTTAGTAGCATACCTAGTCATGGACTTGCTAAACTTGATTCCTTCCAGTTTATCCTTAGTCATCTTTGTTTCTTGAATTAGCATCACATCTAGTCTATGGTCCCTGATCATATTTCTAACAACATCCTTCTTGTGTAACCCATTTAATATGTGTATGTTCCATGATATTAACTTCATTTATAACTTGAGGTATAGGCTAACTGGATGGTCTATTGGGTTCCATTTGCTATGTTCCTACAGGCTTCTTCTTGCCAAATCTGGTTTAGTGATTTGTGTCCTGGTGTTTTTTATTACCTCCTAGATCAGCTTTATTTTTACTTCTTGTTGTAACTGGAGAGACTGGGGAAGGATCCCTGCTGCTTTTTCTGTTCTTAACTTTTGTCCACTCCCCCTCCTTCTCTTCTTTGTGCTTAGAAAATATTCCTTCCATTCTTGTGAATCTTCCCGAGGTTGCCGAGATGAGAAGTGCTTCCAGTTCCGCATCCAATCTTTCAGAACTCATGGGCTTCTGTTGGGTCTCATTCATTAGATTCTGCATGGGCAAATAGATTCCTATTTCCCATGAACCTTTAGGGGATTGGGATCCCTTCATGGAATGAGAGAGGGGGGACTTTGTTTCACACCCTTGATCTATAGAGGGATTCAAAGTGCAAACCTCCGAGATAGGATTTGCCCCTACAAAGGGCATCAGGTCCATACATTCTACCTCTATAGGGAGGATCTTTAAAGGATATTCTATGGTTGCTGAAATTGATTCAAATTTTCCCCTAAGCTTCGAGGGTTCCTTTTTCCTCCAAACCTGAGGGCCAGATTGAGAGTTCTCCTAGTTTGGGGCCTCGTGGTGTTGGTCATTTATATTCCCTCCTGACTTTTGTGTTTTCTTAGTTTTTTCCTTTGTCAGAATAGGGCATCTCCTTGCCATATGGCCTACCTTTTTGCAGTGAAAATAGGCAAAAGGAACACTTTCATATTCCAGTTTTTGGAGTCTTTTACTAAGTTTTGAATGGATTTCTATGACCTCTAGCATATCCGTTCCTTCTTTGACACCGATGCAGATTCTTGCAAAAGTGAGGCGCCTCCTATCCTCAGTCACAAGGTTGATAGAAAGGAGTTCCCCAAAATCTTTAGCAATCCCTACAAAGACATCTTCATACCAATACTCCATTGGGAGCTTAGGTAGCCTAACCCAAACCAGGGCTTGGAAAAAAAAGAGTCATTTAGGTCTAGATTAGGGGACCACTTCTGCAGGGTAAGAGTGGATTTACCAATCACCCACGCCCCCACACAAAGTATCTTGGTATAGTATTCTTGACACAAGAACTCAAAAGATAAGAAGCCCATAGCCATAGATTTTATTTCCACCTGACCCTTTAGAAGCCATTTCCTCTTTGCAAAGGATCTGACAATATCAATAGTTGGCCTTGAGCCAGAAAATTTACCCACCAGTGTGAGAGACATTGTAGCTATACTGTGGTCTATGAGTTCATCATGTAAAGAGATAGCATATTTTCCTTTCTCTTTTTCAGAGAGATATTTGATAATCAGAAAAAGGGACTTTCCTGAGGGTTTAGTGCCAAAAAGGGTTGACCATAGGTGATGCCAGTCTGAGTCTGCTTTGTCACCATGTTGAGCTTCTGACTGTACTACTTTAGACCCCACCTCCTCTTTACCTAGATCCTTCTGTCTTTCACGTGTGTCCCCAACCTTGTTTGTTGTGTCTCCTTTTTCTAGGGCCACTAGGGCATCTCCATCTCCTCCTCCCTCTACAACTCTCAATGCTTGCAAGGACGGTTTGCCACCCACATTCAAAATTGGATTTTTTCCTTCTCTAGCTACTCGTACTCCCGCTCCCACTCCAGTCACCATTTTTAACATTAAAACATGGGACATCATTGGTAGTGTATGTCGTTGAGCATTCTAGTGTGTTGAGAGGAAAAATGGGACCATGCCTAGTGTACACCCACCCAAATGGACACAATTGCAATTTTTTTTTGAGACCATGATGAATATAACAAGATATTTTTATGAATGCATCAATCCTTTAGATAAAGGTACCTCTGTAAAATTTGTGTGAAAGAGCTTGGTATGTGAAGCAAGTTGAATTCATTATGACTCTCACTAGGCTTGAACATGATGTTGAGAGGATCAAGGGCTATAATGGGAAGGTGATTAAAGTATGAGCCATGCACCAAGTCCTTGAAATACCCCTTCCAAGTATCATTTAAAAGTATACACTTAATGACTTGCATATCCTTTTCTATAAGATAATCTATGTTCATATTTAAATTTGTTATTTTTGTTAAAAGCATGGAGATAAATATCCTAACTAGAAACTTTCACTCATTTTGAGTCCTTGTTTGCATTATATTCAGATAATAAACATGTTTTCATTGTAGTAAGATAAATAATCATTTAAAAGTATGCACCATTTGAATTGCATAGAATGAACAAATTGGATCACATTTCAATTTAAAGTATTTAAGATTTGAAGTACAAATATATGTACACAATGAACAAATTGGATTGAATATCAACTTTCATATATATGAAAATGAACAATAATTGTGTATATATACAAAAATGGCATAAATGTCAATCAAGTTAATAATAGAGTTACAAAAATGTGGAATATTCCATGTCAAGGTCGATATATACAATAAAATTATTAAATATATACATGAATTGGTGCTTCAATGACCACAACTAGCACTTTATGTCTCTATCCAATTATATGACTATGGTGGATTATAAAAATCAAGCATCCTAAAAATAGTATGTGGATCTATAGATGGTTGCACAAAAACAATTCAAATGTTGAATCATATTACTTTTGTCAAAAAATAGATTAGAGTTGTCAAAATAACTAAATATTGAACTATAATTTATTTTCAATTTAATTATTGATTACCTCATGTCTTTCTCCCGCTCTTGGGTTGTGTAGTAAAGTTGATGGATCCCTTCTTAGATGATCACGACTCCTAACAAAATGGAATGGTAGAGGATCTGTGGGAAGTCACAAAGAGGCTTGTAATACGTAAAAGGAAATTAATGCAAGTTAATAACATATATAGTTGAGAAACACTAAAAAACTAATAATGGATGGACTAAAACAAATGCGTACTAAAGCCTCAGATGGTTCCCCTATACTCGTAGGAGGTGCCATCATTTATGAAGCAAATAAAATCACTTCCTATATGAGAAATGATAAGAAATGTTATAGTCATAGAGGAAGGAATTAGGGATTTCAAACAAACAAGGATGCAATCCAGGAGGAGTTGAGAAGAGGGTTTTAACTAAGAAGACATACATAAATCTTCCCTCTATTGTGGTGGACCCCCTCTTTGACAACTGGGACTCCTACAAAAATGGAATGGTAGAGGAGCCATGAGAAGTTGCAAAGGGGGTTGTAACATGTAAAGATGCAATTAATACAGGTTAATAACATATATAGTTGAGAAAAACTAAAAAAATGCATGTACTTATATCTAAATGCATATGTTTAATATATATATAGAACAAATACATATCAGAGCCTTAGATGGTTCTTTTGTACTCCTAGGAGGCATCATCACCTATGAAGCAACTATGACCATTTACTGTATGAAAAATGAAAAAAAAAATGTTATAGTCATAGAGGAAGGATTTAGAACTTTCAAACGAACAAGAATGCAATCCAAGAGGAGTTCAAAACAAGGTTTCATCTAAGAACAATAAATGAAAGTGAAGATGAAAATTTTACCTTTTCCCTCTCCTAAACCTCTGCAACATTAGGTGTATTCATCAATTCTATAAACCCCAATTATTTCTATATATATAACAGACACAAAAAACTTTATATCAATCCACGTGTACATGTTTAATCATAATACATTTCAATAAATAAATTTAAATTGTGCTAAATTAAGTTTTAGTATTTAGGTGTCTACAAGGATTTATTTTTCCATTTGTGTGCTAAAAGATGCCTTTTGTACACGAGATGTCCTAGACCCAAGTGGGGTAACCTAAGAGAAACAAAATTAAAATAAGAGATACAAATATATAATATTAAATATAAGTTGAAAAAACCTAAATTTAAATGACTCGCATGGGTTAAATAAAAATTGTAAATAAGAGTTGTGCAAAATATGATACCGCAAAGCTTTCTAGGCCAAAGTAAATGGCTGAAAGTGTGACATTATCAAATTGGGACATCTGAACCCTTGAAAACCCCTATAAGACATCAAATAAATATACATTAGAGAGTTAGTAAATATTAACAAAAAATATTTTGAGATCAAGGTGTTAGTCTATTTTTAATATTTTTTTTTTACCTTCGGTGTTGAAGCTACATGTGCACGTAGAGTGGAAAAAATGTGACATAGTGTACTTGCACAAGTTATTTCACCTTGCAATGCATATTATTCATATATTATTTTTGTTATATATATATAAATTTATTTACATTATAAGATTTAAGTGATTAATAAATAACATGTTATAAACACACATTCATCTTCTCTCCACCAGAAAACACAAGTCATTAGGTCATCAGTAAGGGCCACATCCTCTATAATGGAAGCATGATAGCTGCTCTCATAGTGTTTAAGTGAATGGGATGTAGAACTATCCTCATTTACATCAGTATCTGCTCTAGAACATAGTCTGGAAGTTGGCACACATATTATCAATGGGATGGGTTGAGCCAAATGGTGCATCTGATGATGAGGGAGGTGATGTAGGTGTTGATCCATCCTCTAGTCCAAGAGGATGCACTAAATATGTTCCATGTTGAATGATGACATTAGTCAATGACATAGCCATCTGAAGAGTTTGTAACTCTATAGACTCCTTTAGGGCTTCTGGGACCATAATGTGAACCATGGGTTTATCTGCTAGAGAAATCCTATGTTGGGGGTCTACCACCTTGAAAGCCCCTGGTCTATCCTAGGATGATCCCCTCCCTCTACTGTGGAACTCCTACATGAAAAGTAGTTCAACTTAAAGCAAAGGATAAACTCACAATATAAATTTCTCAAAAAATATAGAGGTACCTCAAAATTGTTGCAAGGTTGTTGGTCAAACAACATATACCACCTATCCCAAAAAGAATTTCTCAACCCAACATGATTACATCAATGTATAGGAAACCATTGTAAGCTAAGGTTTCATTAGTTTTAGGTTCGGTGAAAAGAGCATGTATATCATCTTTACTTATAGATTTTATTTTCACCTCATCATATGATTGTTGGAAATATGTTGAGTCAAGGTGACTGCGAGGGGGGGAGGAGGTGAATCATGAACCAATAAAACTTAAACCTTTTAATCCTTTATTAGATTGTCTAATATGATTGCAAGCATGAAATGAAAATAAATAAAACATCCACAAGATTGACACAATATTTGGTTACCCAGAAACCTTCCAAATAGAAAGTAAAAATGGGGTGGGGATGGTACCCACAAGATTTATTACTATAGTTTAAATTTAGCATGTTAAAGCCTAAAATTGACCACTTCTGATGGCCTGCCCTATTAGGAGAAATAAGGACTGTTAGGTCCACCTTGTGAAAGGATTTATTATAATGCAAAAAAGTAATGCAACTCTGATAGGAGATTTATAAAGGACTATTAGGTCCACCTTGTTAGAGGATTTTGCTGATGCACCTGTTAGGATGAACCAGTAGATGATCTTCAATAAAACTATGATTTGTTGAATAAGATACAATGATATAAACTAATCACCTGATTGTGATGGATGAGTCTCTATTGTTCCTTATACTGTTGTAGCCTCTTAAACAATCCACCACTTCATATTCGCATACATGCTTCTATTCATATTTTTACTCATATTTTGGATAAACAAAATACTTTATATTTATACCTTATCCAAATCAAATACAACTATAAGTTGGCTTATATAAGATAAATAAATATCTAACAATATAAACTCAGTCGGCCCAAAAGTATTACTCAGGTCCAATGATCCACTCGGGCAATATACTAGCACTCGGGCATTATGCTGTCACTCAGGAAACATACTAAACTCTGGCACTCGGGCTACTCTATGAACTCGGGCTACTCAGATCACTCTAGTAATACTGATTACCACTGTCTTCTTGGTCGACACTACCATTTCTCAGGTTACATTGTAACTACTTGGGTTTCATTGCTGGCTTGGTCAACACTGAGATGACTAAGTGTTTTGGCACTAATTGACAATATGTCTTTCCATAAGGTCGTCAATCTTTCCCTTTGGAATTAGTGACCAAAATCAATTATCATGTTCAAAGAACCGCTCAACCTTTTGAGTCAAAAATCCCCCTTACCATATGCTTGGTTACTTGCTTGAGTTTTGACAATAGTTATGTGACTCAGTTACAACTGACTCTTTTTTTTATTTTTCAAAATTATTTTTTTAACACTTATATATCTCTTCTCTACTTCACTTTTGTACATGTATTTACTTATATATATACTCTATATACATTTCCCCCTTGTTTTTGACACAAATGCCAAAATATCTATATGGTAATACCAAAATAGGATAGGAAATCACTATGTACCTTCAAAATATGAGATAAGGTATTGTCCCAATTATCCTGCGACAAATTTAAGATGTGTAACTCTATCTGTATCTTTGCTGATAGCTCCATCATTAGCTCTACAAATGAAAAGTTGATGTCATGAATAAGAGTCTTGGAATGAACTATATGCTTTTGCATTACATCCATGCGTGGAAGGAGTTGGCTCTGCATAGCTGTGAGCGATTCTCTTGTCCTTGCTTCTTCCCTTAGTAATTCAACCTGCATGTCTGTCAGATACTTAATTTTCACAAAATGTGTTGGACTTGAACTCGGGTTAAGTGCCAACTGATTTGCACTTTCCTTCAGATCTGCGTCTAATTTTGTCAACTTTGTCTTAATTTCCACTGTGAAGTTTTAAGGATCACTTAACTTGAAAAATAATGAAGCAACATTATTTACTGTAGTTTCTAGAGAGCTAATAAGAGGATTTAGCTTTACTTGATCAATTGCAATCTTTCTTGCAACATTCTCTAGAACCTTGTTCTCAAACTTCCTTTCTGCCTTCTATAGTAGTTTTTCTTGACCACTTAAATATTTATTAAACTTGTGGACTATGTATACAAGTTGGTCCATAATAGAATCACTCTCATTTACTTCTACTTCTAGTGCATCTAGGAATATACCCTTTATGTCTTCTAGCACTATATTTCTCTTCTTTTCTTCTTGGAGATTATATTGTGTAGCTTTTTTCTTCCATAGCTCCCGTAGTGTATCCATTTTCTCTACTGATAGATTGGATAGATCCCAGTTTGGAATCACAATGTCTTTCTCAAGATCAATATCATCAGTGTTTATTTATTTTCCTTTTCTACTGTCTTTAGGATTGGGTGAAGGAACAATTTCCTTACCTTTTCCACTATCATCCATATCCTTTCCTTCCTCAATTATCTCCTTAGTATTCAGTTCAAATAGGTCATTTTCATTTTTTTCACCAACTGTAGGGTCTGAATCAACTTTAGTATCAATGCTCACTGAAGGAATGTTCATAGTTACCTTCTGTGACTCGGTCAGGCTTGGCTCTGTAGTAGGTGGAGTCTAGTGCTCGGTCCCTACTAGTCTTAATGTAGATTCAGTAGAATTGTCTTTTCTTGGAGATAGGATGACATGTATAGGTGATTAGGTTAGGGATGCCATTACCTCTACTACTATTTTTTCTGCATTGGGTGCCTTAATAAATTCTACCTCTGGTGAATCTTCATCATCATTATTTAACTTTTGTTCTGTACTCGGTACTTCTATCTTGTCTTCTTCCTTGACTTCCAAGACTATCTTCCATATCTTTGTAGTTTCCTACACCACATCCTCTATCTTCTTATTCAATACCTAAAAGGTCCTGAATCTTGGAGTGTGATTGCTTTCATACTTGATCATGACCTCTTTTACCTCTTTGTTTGTCATGGTAGGCATGATTTGCCTCAAGGTCTATTCTCTAATATATTTTTTTGTTCTGACTGCATTTATCTAGGGAACAAATATAGCCTTGAATAGGTCTTCAATAATATGACTCTTCTGTTTAGATGGATCATACTTCCATCTTGTCATCTTCTCTACAACTGCTTCCTCAATTTTCTTATGTTCATCCTTAGTTCTGGAAGCATATTTCAAAGATTTTAGAGAACTCATACCACTACCTTCTCTTAGGGCTTCAATTTTCTCCTCAAAGGTAGGTGGGGGCTTCTTGAATGTAATATCTTCATCTTCATCTTCCTTAGGAAATATGAGTTTCCTCCTAGATCTTCTAGGTTTACTGGTAGTGAGGATAGGAGTAGGAGACTTAGGTGTCTTCTTGGGGGCTAGCCTCTTTTTCTTCTTGGGAGGCTCTACTTCTACCTCTTCCTTTTTAGATAAATCATCTTCTATCTAAATTTCCTCTTCTTTTCTTACTGAGATAGAAGGAAGAGAGTCTGAAGTCTTTCCATACTTCTTTCCAAACTGTTCTAACATCCTCTCTCCTCTTTTCAGAATCTTAGGAATCTCAATCTCTATTGAAATTCTACTCTTGGATTCTTCATATGTAACTAAGTATGGTTCTTTGGGGTCAATAGGCTCATTCACAAGAGCTTCAATGATGTTCTTGGTCTCATCTATGTTAACCTCATATGTAAGAGGTTTCACTCATGCAACCTGTAATACCCACTCATGTTTTTCTTTTAGTTTGTGATGTCGTACTCTTTTAGGCATTGGTTTCAGTTGTTTGACCGAATTCTTTTAGGCCACATTTCATGTGAGTTGATATTATTTCATTTGATGATGATACTTGTTTATGATGTCATGATTTTACCTTATGCATAGATAGATGTGATGATGTTTTCATGTTGATTATTATATGTCAATATCATATTATGATATACTTACCCCATACTTGCATGTGTTTGGTTGTCTTATATGTGAATGTACTTGTTGATGTGTTGTTATGGTAGAGGACAGAGACGTAGTTACTTGCTTCGGCGAGATCCACACGTTTAACTAATCCCTATCATTGATTGTGATATTATATTATTTATGCACATGCATGTTCTTTGATGACAAGATTGCAGGTACAGGGCATCGTCTTCCCTGAATCAGCAGGAATGAGCGTGCCCATAAATATTCATCTCAATGGTAAAGAGGGGAGGTAACATACAAATCCAAAACCCTAACCTAAGCCTAATCGTCCTAATGTAGGATGAGTTTTAGTATGACTACCTTATCCAGATTTGTCTAGGTTGACAGAATTCAAATACCGTCTCTTGAGTTTGTGTGTGTTTTGCTTGATTATGCTTTCAGGTGATTTTCAGATTTTTGAGTGATTTTCCATATTCTGTGATTTAATAGGTTATAGTTGAATTAATGATTTAATTATATCCTAAGTTTATTTTAAATAATTAATTAAATTGAAATATTTGAATATTTTGATTTAATTAAATATTTAATTAAATATTTGGTTGCATGCATTATTGTGACATAAATATTTAATCTCTCTAATTAAATATTTTATTAATTACATGTGCATAATTGTGTTGAAAAAGTATTTCAAATTCAAAATATCTTAACTTGTAATTAGGAGTCAAAGTTGAGTTGTGGCAATAAAGCATATTTTATTTAATTAATTTGGATTTACTTTCAATTTTCAAGTTGAGTTAAATTAGGGGTTGACTTGGGAGTTGTCATTCACCTTTGCATGTTTTGGGTAATTTGAATCTCTTTAGGGGGAATTGATCATTCATTCTCTCATAACAGGTTTTTGAGAATTGGAGAGCTCTTGGTGATTTTGGGGTTTTTGAAGAATTATGGATTGTTGTGGATCTTGGTTGTTTTGAAGTTTTTAGAATTTCCTATTGCTTGTGTGTGTATGTTTGGATCTATGTTGTTGCCAGTTTTGTGGTTGAATTGGGCTTGAGGGTTTCAGATCTACTTTCATCCTCCAAGCTACATTCTTCCGTTTCTTGTATTGGAATCAAGGTAGGCTTCATTTTTCATGTATGGATTCAATTTTGTAGATATGAGGTTTTCTATGTTGCTTTTAATGCATGTTCCTTAAATTTGGCCTTTAAATGGCTTATGGTTGTTTTTACGTATTCGAGTGTTTCTAGAAACCCTAGATTTCTACTTCTTTCATTTTCTATATTCTTAGCATTATAGGGTTATGCTGTCAAAATTTTGGGAAGAAATTCCCTCTAGATCTCTTAGAAAATGAAAAATTAAACTCTTGAAATAGTTTATACTATAGAAGAAATTAAATTTATGGATGCTTAATGTTTTGGCCGTGATTTTAGAGTTTATGAGAAGCTCAGTTCTATTATTTTTGTGATTATGTATTCCTTGCTATAGTACAGACATGATATCAAAATTTCGTGTTTATATCTCTTCTAGAACTCCCATAAATCAAAAAAATCAATCCTTGCTGTAGTATAACTATAGGGAAAAATAAATAATTAAGTTCCCTTGTATTTCCTTACAAAAATTAAATAAATTGAAAAAAACACCTCCCTCGAATAATTCAGACTGGTTAAAAAAAAAAATTGTTACCAGAAAAGGAAAGTAAAAAAAAATTGCCTTCTTACCTTTTTTAATTTCGTTTTCAGATCCTTTTCAAACAAAAAAAAAAAAAATCCCTTTTTGGGATGAGAGTCTTATTCTTTCATCATTTAAAAAAAATTATTATAAATATTTTTTTTTTTTGAAAAATAGCAAACTACCTATGTTTTTCGCAGATTTTAAAATTTAAAAAAAAAAAAAATTTAAAAAAATATTATATGCTAGGGGATGTGGTGGGCTCCACCCACCAACCCCCACTCATAGCAGGTCGGGCCGCCTACGGCCAGTACCGGTACTGCCTTCAGCAAGCCAGACCACCGACAGCAGGTCCTAGTACTGCCTACGACAGATCGGACCGCCTGTGGCGGGGACCGGTACTGCCTACGACAGTAGTCGTAGGGTAGGAGGGTGGGGGGGAAAACCGCGTGGGCCCCCCACCAAAAGTTATCAATTTTTCTTTTATTAAAGTTAGTTTTTTTTAATATATAATGTTTATTATGTTAAATAAAACATGGGTTTAATTCATTTAAAATTGGTTAGTTTAAAGGTTTTTTTATATATTTAATTTCTTTATTAATATATATACATATCTTCATTAATTAATTATTTTATATATAATCAGTTTTAATTAAATTTTCATAAGTTAATGTTTATAGTAAAGTTTTAATTAAGATATATATA
>MU225084.1:1834542-1859447 GCA_018584345.1 Thuja plicata | reverse complement strand
TATATATATATATGTTAATTGATTTATATGGTTAATTTTTAAATTTGTAAATATATAAATGCATAGCTATTAATAGACGATGTATTGATAATTAATTTATTAATAGGGATCTATTAAAATACTTTAAATCACAAATCAATTTAGGTGACATGGTAGTTTAAAGTGATAGATGATATTATTGAATATTAATTGACATGTGTCGTATGTCATATCATGTTCCATACTATAATTGATTTATTATGTGCACATTTGGAAGGGGAAAAGAAATGTTAATTAAATGAGTTTATTAAATGGTGAATTTCATTTGATTTAGCATTAAATAATGTTCTTAGTTGAGATAACTATAAATGATTATATGCTAATAGTTCAACTTTCAGTCGTTTAAGACGTTTTCATTTCTATGCATCTTATGGATCTCTTGTGCTTGTATATGTATTATTTTGGTGGCATTAGATGGCCTAGGATGTATACAGAGGCTGGGGGGTGTAATTATATTTCTGTTACTTCATGGCGTGTGTGTTGTCAGATATTACCCTAAACTGACCATGATGACCTTTCAATTATGTTATTTGCTAGTGTACCTATGTGACCGTTCCTGTTGTATGGGATACTAATTTTGGATACACTAGGGTTGTGACCTATGCTAGATCTATTAGGATCTCTGAGCCTAGGGTAGGTTACCTAGATGTGTAGTAGGGGATGGCTTGCAATAAGTTCAGTGTCCATAAGAGACTACTGGATTGCTTATTGTGGAGTTTCTTAATAAGTGATAACTAAAGACATAATTGGGGATATTAAAATGAATTAATAAGATGTGTCCTCACCCATGCTTGAGTGCTAGTATAGAGGCTAAAATGGTGTTGAGAAGATGTTAGTTGCCCTGCTAGGTACCTGACATAGTTAGTGGCCTTGTCAGTGTGAGAGGACATTAGCTCCGTGTATGGTCACTTAGGTGTCGAAATCCATTGTGATTATCTGGGCTGAACTTAAGGGTTAGACGTACATGATGACACCTTCCTTTACACATGCTAGATTTCCTACGTTGTTATTTGCCTCTGGATTAGTGAGTCTTACCTTTTTATGATGACTAGTACACTGGATTAGAGAGCTATCAGGATCCCTTGCTTAGTGGTAATGCCTTGTTGGTTTTGGATATCCGATTGGGATCTGTTATTATCTCCTCAGCACAGTGGGGTGGACCTTTGTGGTTCCACATGGACAGGTGGTAGTGATTCTTTATCCATTGAGATTCAACGTCCTTGTACCATGTGCTTGATGGTTTCTTTGGAGATGAGCTCTTTATGTTCCTTCATCATTTATTATGTAATTTGATTATTGTAATCTTGTATTAGTGTATCGCATGTGATACCTAATCTAGATATTGTAATATTAAGTAGATTAGAGTGATTACCACATACCCTATGATATGTGCAGTGGATGTGAGTTCATGGTGGTTTCATGGTTATCCATGAGGTTTGTAATTATGGTTATGTAAGTTGTACTTGTTATGTTTAATCAGATGGAATCTTTTGTTATATTGTTAGTTGTGTTTTGCTTTAAGTAATTCAATGTCATGGGACCCTTGAGTCATGTAATCTATGTGAGTGTAAGACATGTGTATAAATGGTAATTGCTTCTGCATGATTGTATGTTTCTTTATGTTAACTTTATAAAAAAAAATATTTAGCACACATAGTGACATGTTCTAGGTTAATCTCTCTTGGGTTCCCTGGCGGGGCATTACACAACCCTAGGTCTAACTACCTAAATATATACTTTATCATAGTCAACTAGGAAACAAACATCATGCTTATGGTCTTCAACCAATTGCTTAGGAATTCTATTCTTATTCTACATTGTTTTCATGAATTCCTCGAAATATGCATCCACAATGCTCTCAAAATTGTCTCCTAATTTCAGCTATGAAATCTTTTATCTGATATATTATGGGCCTATCCTTCTTCCAACAAGCTGTGCCTTTGGAAGGGAAAAAATTATGAATGTAAAATAATATGCAGACCAAAATTGAACCAAAATTACATGGATTGGTCTTTGATTCTTGGATGTTTTCCATGTTCTTGCTCAATTGGATGAGTTGCAACTCAGCAAGGTCGAATGTGAGGTTGTTCTTGACCACCTTGTATGCCAAGTCCACATCCTCACATGGTACATTGTTAGGTCTGCTAGAACTATAGATTTTGTGAGCTATAACATGAATTCCAAAATTCAATTCCATGTCAATTGCTTCATTTAGTCTCATGCCTCTACCGTCCCACTCGTAAAGAGTCTTCTTAGCTAGGTCATCCTAGGGTAGGGTTTTGGTCACTTTAGAATTTTTTGACATAGGATACCATGTAACATAGTGTACCGTTGTCTTGGTAATCTTCACTAGTTTCTCCAGCCATAGATGCTTGTTGTGAACATGGCTTAAAATGAACCTAATCCACTTAACCTGGAAATTTTGTGGCATATGCATAATGTGAGTCAAACCCTTGACTTCTAGGTGTTTATGCTCTGGCTTCAGATTTCTAGGTTCACAGAGTTTATCATATGCATTCTTCATTTCCAAAGTCCCTAGAAGTTGAATTGTGTAATGATAGAAGGCTTGGATTTCATTGATATACAGTACCCTTGGAGGAATTAGGGAATGAGATCCCATCAGGTCTATCTCTTCTACAACCGCCGGATAAAGCTTAAACTTAGGAGGTTCGCAAATAAAATTCCTAACCAACATCTTAGATCCTTTCTTAACCTTGTTGTTGGATGTAGATGCCATTATGCTCAGAGGTTTGATAAAAATTTGCAATTTAAAACTTTCAAATACAAATTCACTATGAATCACTTAAGGCACTGAATCACTCTACAAACTTAAAGCTTCGTAAATAATAACACTTGCAATTCATCTTTTATAAGACATTTTACCATTGATTTTTCATTAACTGCTCTGTACATGGTAGCTAGCATAGCTCAGAATGAAGCTTGGAAAACACTAACTTATGTATCTTCAAAACTATACAACCTGACTTAACTTAGTTAAGCCTATATAACTCAGGTGTTATTGAGATCTTGAGTCAGCTAAAACTACAATGTGTCCTAGTGCATCAATATGCTGATTTGGACTTACTATCATGTCTGGAACTAATGTAGGATGTCTTATATGCATAGTTCCAGTTGTCTCCTTGCATTTTTATTTGGAGATGGTAGATCCACCCAATTCATTGCTTTGGGTGCCATTCAATCCTTCATTTTTTTGATCTAAACTTTTAGGAGATTTCCTTACGCACTTTTGATTCATCTGAGTTTTGATTTCAGAAATTTTTGCTTTGCCTTTCATGTAATTCTTGCTTAGATGACCAAGTTTTTTACATACATAACATCTCTTAGTAGGATTCTTTTTTATGAGGTGAGTCTTTACACAATTTGCACCAATATGCCGATATTCACCACAGTGACAAAATCTACTCCATGTGTTGTAATCCCAAACAAAAATTGCTTTAGCTAATTGTTCATCAAGGTTCCATTTTTTAGTTCTGCACTCAGAGGATTTGTGACCTTGTTTTTTACAATTAAAACATTTTACTTCAAACTTAGGTTTCTCGGTGCATTCACTTGCTCTATGTCCATGTGTGTTGCATATGTAGAATTTACCATTAAACTTTGATTTTCCATTGCTCCAACACTTGTTTTTTGTGTTCCCTATCTTTCCATAAAGATTAAAAGTAGGTTTGCTATTCTTTTGAGTTCCTTGTTGTGAGGATTCACCTTGTTTAGTATAACCTAATCTAGTCTGTCCATGATGTATGAGTTGAGTTTTCTCTATCAACTGATCCATGCTTCCCTATGAGTTCATCATACTCTCATTGGTTTGCTTTTCAATATTGAGATCATTCTGTAGTCTTTCATTTTCTGTCCTCAGATTGATAACTTCTTGATTTACATTATTGAGCTGATTATCATATCTTCTTGCTGAAGTGACAAATGATGGATTTCATTTTCTTTTTCTTCATATCTTGTACTCAGAAATCTTTTATCTTCTTGTGCCATTTCTCTGTCATTTTCTGCTTGATTATTTTGTTCTATGACTTCACATATTCTGATTGAATGAACTTCTTGTTCTCTTTTCAATTTTTTGACTTCTTCATGTAAATTGATATTCTTTGCAAGTAGGTCTTCAATTGCTACATCTTCTTCTTCAGAACTTCTTTCTTTGCATAAGTCATCAATTCTTTCTTCTATGTAACTTTTGTCATTCATCTACACTGCTAAATCTTTTCTTCTTTTCAAGAAAAGAGAGAGCTTCTCCTTGAGTTTCTTGATTTGATCCATGACCACTTGTAGATCTATCTTTTCATTTTCAATGACTTTCTCCAGTCTGTATATTTCCATTGCCTCTAATCTTTGCTCAAGCTGTTAAAATTTTGTAAAGAGAACCTTTATCTATGATACCAATTGTTGGAAATATGTTGAGTCAAGGTGACTGAGAGGGGGGGCAGGGGGTGAATCAAGAACCAATAAAACTTAATCCTTTTAATCATTTATTATATTGTCTAATATGATTGCAAGAATGAAATGAAAATAAATAAAACATACAATATTGATACAATATTTGGTTACCCAGAAACCTTCCAAATAGAAAGTAAAAATGGGGTGGGGATGGTACCCATAAGATTTATTACTGTAGTATAAATTTATCCTGTTAAAGCTTAAAATTGACCACTTCTAATGCCCTGCCCTATTAGGAGAAATAAGGACTGTTAGGTCCACCTTGTAAAAGGATTTAGTATACTACAATAAAGTAATGCAACTCTGTTAGGAGATTTATAAAGGACTGTTAGGTCCACCTTGTTAGAGGATTTTGCTGATGCACCTGTTAGGATGAACCAGTAAATGATCTTCAATACAACTATGATTTTTTGAATAAGATCCAATGATATAAACTAATCACCTGACTATGATGGATGAGTCTCTATTGTTCCTTATACTGTTGTAGCCTATTAAACAATCTGCCACTTCATATTCACATACATGCTTCTATTCATATTTTCACTCATATTTTGGATAAAAAAAATACTTTATATTTATACCTTATCCAAGTCAAATACAACTATAAGATAAATTAATATCTAACAATGTAAAATCAGTCAGCCCAAAACTATTACTCGGGTTCAGTGATCCACTCACGCAATATACTGGCACTCGGGCATTATGTTGTCACTCAGGAAACATACTAAACTATAGCACTTAGGCTACTCTGTGTACTTGGGCTACTCTGATCATTCGAGTAATAATGATTACCACTTCCTTCTCAGTCGACACTGCCACTGCTTGGGTTACATTATAACTGCTCAAGTTGCACTGCTGGCTCGGTCAACACTGAGATGACTAAGTGTTTTGGCACTAATTGAAAATATGTATTTCCATAAGCTCATCAATGATAACCCATAAAAATAGAATGCACATCTATCCCTATATGTGTCCCATTTAGTAACTTGTCTAGATACCTCCCTAGTGCCATTGGTCATTGATTCTAGGGTTATGGAAAGGGATAAATAATTCTTATGATGATAGGACCTCAACCTATTTACTACTTGATAAATTTGAGAAGTATTATGTGATAGGCATTTTAGAAGATCCTCCTGTGTGGCCTGTACAGGTTCTACTAGAGGAGGTAGAGGATTTTGGGGTTGTTGTTGTTTTTTAGGAGTGGTAGTTTGAGTATTTTCTTTTTTAGGAGTAGTGTTTTAAGGATTTTCTTGCCGTTGAGGAGAATCATTTTGAGGGTCTGGTGGTGGTTGTTGTTCAGGAATAAATTGTTGTTATCTATTTTTTCATTAGGCCATGTTTTGAGAATCTAGCATGGAAGTATTAAAAAAACTAAAATCAATTAAAAAGACCCTATTACAATTCAATTTCAACTAAAAATAATAAAAATATTATATTTCCTACCTCTTCAATGACACACCATTGTGAAGAATAGTTGAAAACGCTAAAAAAATACAAGGTGGTGTAAAACTTGATAGGGTTCTACTTTATTTTGCCTCCTTCCACTGCCACAAGTCCATCTTTGTCACATTCAGATGAGGTTTTTGTCATGGGATTCAAAACATTTTAACTTTTGCATAAGCCGATTGTGTTTTATCTAATATAAAACTCAATCAAGTTTTGTAAAACTAAAGGTTAGTTTTAATTCTTTAAAACCCGATCAATTTTTTATTATTATAAAACCTGATCTAGTTTTTATTATTATAAAACCCAATCATCTTTTAAATAAGTTAGGCTCAGTATTCATTGAGCCATAACCCAATTGGTTTATTTCAAATTTTAAATAAACCGATTAGGATATTGATTTTTAGAGTTTTTTTTGACATGGTGGCCACTTTTTTGCACACCATTGTTGTGCATTGACCCTGATATTTAATGTTATTTAATGATTATTGTTATACTTGATTTAGATGAGAATATTATTGTAATGCTTAGATGATGATTATATTTAAAAGGGCAATGTTGTAACATTCAAATACATAAGAGTGATTATGTCATTAAAATTTTATGTGTAGTGTTTCATGTTATTTGATGGTTTTATATGCGCTTCAACTATATCTACATACTATACCATCCTAAATTATAAGTGCCTATAATTCAATACTCAATTAGGCCCCATTTCTGCATGTATGGGCTCTTGCATTGATTTCTAGTACTCCAACTCCACACTGCCTACATTTCCAACTTTTTGTCTACATTCTCAACTCCCAAAGAAAATTTCACCTCTTTTTGAGGGGAGTAGGTTGCCCCAGTTGACCTATTCCTAGGAAGAGGTTGCCCAGACTGACCTCTTCCCTAGCTTTTCCCCAAAATTCAAATGGAGGGCTCATCTCATTGGTTAAGTGAGATTTAATATTCTTTTCACCCTCCTTAGAGTTTTGAGCCCCAAAATGTTGTGATAGTATAAAAGAAACCTATCTCTCCTCATTTTGATATAGTTATTACAAGTGTGGTTTCCATTGCACCAAAAGATCAAACCTGTCAATGCCCAATACAACCACTAGACTTATAGAAACCATAGGAGGTAGTTAGTCCCTTTTCATGAATCCTGAGGGGAGTGCTCACCATTTTCCAACAATATCCCCCTTAGCGTTACCCAAGGGCATTCAAAATTGTGAACAAGCTCTGATGCCACTTGTTACAAGTGTGATTTCTATTGCACCAAAATATCAACCATGTCAATGCCTGATACAACCACTATAATTATAGAATCCATAGGAGGTGGTTAGCCCCTTTTCACGAGTCCTGAGGGGAGTTTTGACCATTTTCAAACAATAAAGTTATAATAATTCAAGAGATCCCCTACAATTTGGCATCCAATTATTCTCAAGCATTCTAAGGAATTTTCAAGGCAATCTTCTCCTGTTGAATATGCTGAATAACTGTGAGAAGGTTGCAAATAAATTATTCCTAGACACTTTATAAAACTTTTACTTTGTTGGTAAACTCATAAAAAGCAAAAATATCAACTTATGATCTATCGCTTAACCATATTAAATATTCATAACAAATATTAACATGAAAGCACAAAAATATCAACACAAATAACCTCAATATTTACGTGGAAACCCAAACAAGAAAAAAACATGGAGAAGCTAATTCTTATGAAATGAAACACTTGTTAAGGTTATTTTTAAAATGACTCGCTTTTGGTTGTGCTCATTACAGGTTGGCTCACTATCAGTTGGCTCACTATCGGTTGGGATAACCACCCTTACAAATGGATATGGCTAGCTGCCAATTCAAATATCATTGAAAAAACATGAACTAAAGAAATTGTATCTAGTTATACATAAAACTATTCAACAATTAACATCAGTTATTGTTACCACTGGTAGATCTCAATGTTGATATTCTCTATGTATGTAACTGTCAGAGTCACTATAACACAGTTTGCAAGCTACCTTTTTATCTTCAATAATCTTCCTCACAAAATTTTTCTCACATACAATATTGTCACAGGTTGACACTATTTCTCCTTTGGTAACTCACATTGTTCTCTCTACACCATCACATATCCTCCATCGCATTGATGCAAAAATTTTCTTCTTTATTTATAGGAATATTTGACCATACATATATCAGCCACACCAAACATGTGTGATGACCCCAATTAAAAAGATATTACAATTACATTAAATGCATTACCATAGGTCCTAAATCTAGGACACACTTAAGGAACTATTAATCCATGCTACAACAGGACAAAATAGGTAGTACATAAGATGTTTACACTACACATTACATTTATTGATACTGTAGGAATTCCACAACCAAGACCATGTCTTGATTACCAAAATATATGAACCAACCGATAGGATAAACAAGATAAAGAAGGTCCAGATAGAGATACCAAAACCAATCTGATGAATAACGCTATTGTCCAATTGTTATAAATAACTAGAAGAACATTGAAAGCATATCAATGACAAAAAATTGATGAGAAACTTCATACAAAAATGATCACAAAAAACATACAAATGTATCAAAACATGTACGCCATGATTATAACCAAGTACACTTTCTTTACACTGTCAAAATTTTCCATAACCAAAACCACTATTATATAACCAACAAACTTCTTATGCATATCCAAAACTGTCAATAACCAACCGATACTGCTAGGATATTGGTGTGAGATTTTTGAGATCAATGACAACCAATACCAACAACAACTCAATATGTCTAACAATCTCCCCATTTGACATTGATGGAAAAACACCAAAACAAAATGAAATCTTGATTCCAAAATGTTGTAACCAAAAATCCCCTTGAGTAGATGTATCATTTTTATTTTCCTCTTTCTCTCCCCCTTTTTGCCATAATGGAAAAGGGTTAAACATATATACCATAGAAATTCAGAGAAATACAATAGTTTTAACCAAAAATAATTTCTTGTACCTCTTCCTCAGAATTTTAATCTCTTTCCACTTAGTAATGGAATCCCCCATCCAGGCACATAGACTGTCACACTCCACCCATTTTTAAAAATATTTCTTCTAGTCAAAAGAATAAAACCACCACTCATAATCCTTTGCACTAGCAAGTATAACGGTAGAAATCTCTAACTAGACCTCAACCAGGTCATTCACTAGCCAAATTGTTTTTATTAGATCTTCTCTTTGTCTCTGTAACAACACCCATTCTATATGAAGTTCACTGACACTGATTCTCTATTTTTAATCTTGATCCTTGAAGATATCATAAGTTTTCAAAGCTCATTCAACTCTTTCTCAACCACTTCACTATGAGCTTTGAAATTATCTATAACAACAGGCCACCAAAGACAATACTTGTATATGTTATTAATCTCCTTCACACATCCCTTTATCTCACCAATAATCATTGAAAGGATTTATTTTTCATTATCACATTTCTTCATTTTAGACTTCCCCACTATATAGTAATCTACACCAAACTACAACAACTCAATTTCAACACTCATCACAAGTTCAACTGGTAGCATACCAGACACACTGGATACCGTAACCTTTCTACTAATCAAGTGATTAGTCAACAATTACAAAACCAACTTCTTATCCACCAATGAATAGTCGGTCCACAAACTATTAATCTTTTCATACTCATCATTATCCAACAAGGTTTTCACCATATTATAATCCACACACTTAGATTATTTTAGAGAAAGAACATATATCTCTTCTTCCATCTCTTCTGCTACACTTTCTTCCTTAGCTTCTTCTTCTCCATCATCCTATAAAATGGAAACTATTTATTTTCCTATATCATCTATCGTCCTTCACTTTGGTTTAGGAGATGAACCACCAACAACTTCTTCAAGTCTCTTCTGATCGGAGGAGGATCCCTCATCACCATGACTTTCTAGAAAAGCACCAACAATCACCAATCCTAAGATAATACATCCCTATACAAATAATAATTGTCTTACATGCATCTACCCTATTTTCCAACATATTCAAATATTTGAAAATCTGCTACCGAAAGGAATGTTAGTCCTCCATACAACAATTTCAGTGCTAGGTAAATATTTCATAAAGTAAAAGACCAAACACATAACCAGTGACCCAAATTTTAAATCATAACCACCTTCAACTAACATCTTAATATTTTTGAGAAAAATGTCTAACCAAATTTTGTATAGATCCGTTTACACATTCTCCTTCACAATCTTGCATGAAATATACACAACTAATGCCGAAGTTGAACAATCACAATTTCCAAACTGAATCTTGTACGAGACACCATAAGTGACATACCTCACTATTAGATCCTGAAGGGTATTAATTATAAATGGACATTGGTCCCGACCAATCTCAATAAGAGCTTCTACCTCTTGATAGCTAATAGATTATTTTGATGCATCTCATTGACACTACATAATCCAATAATTTCTTCAACTACCTCCTTCGATACCACATATGATTTGTCTAGCGCTAGGGTTTCACCATGAAAATGACTCACTATGAACATGATGAACACTCTATCCTTGTAGTAGGGAAATTCTCCCCAAATAACCAATCCAAGATTTCTGATTCTTTGCATATCCTCCATAGGTAATCTAGATTCCAATTGCTTAATGTGACTGTGCTCAAATTCCTCAGCTCAATTTCCTCCATTTTATTTGTTGCAGATGCACTGACACCACATATAGCCAATTTAGGTTCCATAATGTCTTCACAAGTCTTGTTTCTTAGTCTCTTTGCATTTTTTCAATTTTTCTCTTCATGCTATAGTACCAAATAATTCAAAAATTCTACTTTTAAAGTAAAAATAGCATTATTGATTTTACCGCCAAAGTTTAATATTGCTAACGCAACACACCAAAATGTCTTGTCATCATTAATACTCTTATCATTCCTACCAAAAACAAGCCATTTGTAACCGGTAACACTTCAGAGTAGGGGAGATGAATGATTCAACATGTTAGAAATCCCCTTGAAGCAAAGCATTCAACTCAGTTTTTGGAAGAGCTAGTACCAGGATCTGGTACTAAGAGACTCTCCACACTAGAAACATCTTTCCTCTTCCATGTCATATTAGTCTTCTGAGATTCAACTAAAATATTCTTTCTAATTTCACTATTTATTGAAGTGCCACTAGATCTGCATGTGTCAGCATAATGACCACTCTAACCACACTTAAAATAATTAACAATCCTTCTATCAGATTTCACCAACTGAATCTTAGATTTTCATTGACTAGTGTTGTGACCATAGTTGTGACATACATAGAAATTCCCTTGAAAGATATCATACACTATACTCTTCTTATCCCAATTTGAAACTTGAGTCTTACGTTCACTTGCCTTATGACCAAACTTATGAAAATTAAAGAATTGAACCTTCTGATCCTTTCTCATCTTGAAATCAATTACTTTATGACCAAAATTCTTACAAATATATCAATAATCATTCAAAGAGAAGTACATTTGAGCATTCGATTGTCTTACTGGAAGCCTTCTTGTGGATGCATTTTGATTTCTAACCTTTCTTGTTACTTCAACCTCTACATTTTCTTCAATTTCCTTCTTTTTTCATTTGTCCTTCTGATTTGAGAATTTAGCGGTAAACCCTAATCCTTTCTTATCTTCATGGTTTTTCTACATATCTACTAAATAATCTAGAATGATACTTCTTTCACACACTTTTTCCTCTTCTCCCAACCCTTTTAATTTTATTTCCATCTTCTCATTTTCTTTTGAAATCTTCTTGATGATTTCCTTGAACTTTTCTTCAAATTCTTTCCATTCTTCCATTACAACTTCCAGTTTAGCTCTTTCTATCCAAGCACTTTTCATCTTATACCTCAACCCATCTCTGATAAATTCCTTAGAATGCATCTTTCCACTCAGTTGTCTTTCCAGGTTTGTTACCTTTTCCTTTGTTTCCTTCAGTTTCCTTTCTTGATCTATAACTTTGTCTTTTGACTCCTTTTTTTCCTAACTGACTTCTTTTTGTATTTCTTTGAATTTCTTGATTTTTTCTATTAACTTAGTGATACATACATTTTCTTCCTTTAAATTCTCTTTCATATCTTCATTCTTTGATTTGATACCTTTAATGTCACTCATCATGATTCACCAATCTTCTTCATGTAGTATCCTCCTTCCATCAGCTCAAATATTTAGGATATTCCTCAAGCAATTAAGCTTTATCTACAAGGGACCAAGCTTTGATACCAATTGTTGAACAAGACAAATAACTGGGGGGGTGAATCAGTTATTCCTACACACTATATAAAACTTTTACTTTGTCAGTAAACTCATAAACAATAAAAATATCAACTTTTGATCTATCAGTTAACCACATTAAAAATTCATAATAGATATGAATATGAAAGCATAGAAACACCAATATTTACGTGGAAACCCAAACAGGGAAAAACCACAGAGAAGATAATTTTCATTAAATGAAACAATGGTTAAGGTGACACCATTTAAGGTGATTTTTACAAAGGCTCTTTACTGGTTGTTCTCTCTGCAAGTTGGATCACTATCAGTTGGCTTGCTTCTTGTTAGTCTAACTACCCTTATAAATGGATATGGATAACTAGAAATTCAAATATCACTAAAAAAGATAAACTAAAGAAATTGCATCTAGCTATGCAAGAAAGAGTTCAACAATAAAGCTCAATTATTGTTACCACCAATAGATTTGAATGCTAATATTCTCTATGTATATAACTGTTAGATCCACTATAACACAATATGCAAGCCACCTCTTGATCTTCAATAATCTACCTCACAAAATTATTCTCACATACAAAATTGTCACACGTTCACACTATTTCTCCTTTGGCAACTCACATTTTTCAAACTACACCATCACATATCCTTAATCACACTGATACAAAGTTTCTTCTTTATTTATATGAATATTCAACCATACATATGTCGGCCACACCAAACGTGTGTGATGTCCCCAATTAAAAAAGATATTAAAATTACATTAAATGCATTACCATAGGTCCTAAATCTAGGAGACACTTAAGGAAACCTTATAACACACTACACTAGGAAAAAATATAGGTTTTACATATGATTTTTACACAACACATTACATTTACTGATATTGTAGGAATGACACAACCCAGACCATGTGTTGATTACCAAAACATCTGAACCAACCGATAGGTAAAATAGGATTAAGCATGTCCAGATAAAGATAACAAAACCAATCTAATGAACATCACCAGAGTCTAGTTGTCAGAAAAAACTAGAAGAACATTGCAAGCATATCAATCATCAGAAACTGATGAGCAACTTTATATACAAAACTGATCACCAAAAACAAACAAGTGTACTGAAATATGTAGCCCATGATTATAACCAAGTTCACCTACCATACACCATCAAAAATTTCCATAACAAAAACCACTATTATATAACCAACAGACATCTAATGCATATCCAAGAATTTCAACAACCAACTGATACCACCAAGATGTTGGTATGAAGATTTAGACATAAATGAAAACCAATGCCAACAATAACTTAATAGGTCTAACATCTCCATGGATCAAGATTATCTTCCTCATTAAATTCTAAGAAAATGATTCTACCATCAAGTAAGAATATCACTATATAAGCATCTATCTATATAAATTCAAGCATCCACATTCATTCAAGCATTCAAGTCTTCAACTCTTCAATTCATCCTTCTCTCTCTTCATCAAACATTGTAGAAAACTAAAAAATCCATTATGTAAGTCTTTTTTTTTTCATGATTTCCTTTTGGGTTTTTGTGTGGAGTCAAAGCTACTACATCAACATACTTGATCACATCCAAAGAAGTATTTTCATTTCCATGGTATAATACACTTCATTTTTTAGATCTAGCCTCTACTCTATGACAACATCCTTTCATTTATTTTATTTCATTTCAAGGTTGATTCCAAGCCAGGGTTTGACTAAGGAAAACCCCTCTCTACAAAATAATTTCACTTCTTTTTTATGTGTAGTTATAGGTGACATTCGCATAGGCTTAGATCTAGAGAGTTTAGGACTAGAGAGATAGTCTACAACTAAGTTCAATCAAAAGTACAAGCAATAGGTTTTCCTAGGAAACCTCTTCTGGGGATTAGGTCACCCTAGAAACCTATTCCCTCCAAAATAAAACCAAATTGAAATCATATGTCTGTTACAAATTCTAGTTTCTATTTTTGGCATCTGCAATAAATTATCTATTTTTCTACCATTCTGTGTGTATAAAAATTCAATCATTTCCTCCATTTCATCTTAGTTTTCACATTTCTCTATTCCTTTTCAAATTTAGTGAAGGATCTCTATACCCATTCAACACTTGGACCCTTCTAAACCTATTGTGTTATCTCTCCTTCCCAATGTGCAATAAGGAAAGAAGATTGATTCATCCTTAATATTAATCCATCATCCTTTCCTTATTGTACATTTTGGTGAATCCAACTCATAACATTTCCATTCCAATTTGTTGTTTATATCTCATTTGTAATCATTGTTTTGTTTAATTTTATGCATTTAGTATACTTGCATTGGTAAAAAGGACATAACAATTGCACTTTGTTATCACTTATTTTAGGTATTTAGCATATATACTTTTATTGGAAAAACAAAAATTGTTTCCATTTCATTAGATTATATCATGATTCATATATTAAGTAATTTTGATATTCATTTAACATCCCTTCTATCACTTTATCCTTCCCCTAAAGACCCTCCTATCCATGAGGAAATTTTGGTGAAAGAAGACACCATCAACACTTCTTTTGAGCTTGTCCCTTCTTAGGAAGAGATATGAAGGAGTCATGATGACCTTTTTCCTAAAATGTATTTCCCCTATGAGGATCATTTGGTACAAGAGGATGATATCATGGCTATTTATCCAAATTACCCCCCACTTTCTATTTATCTCATTAACATTTTCTCTATATATGAGGCATTAATGAGTTATGTTTTTCCCTTTCCTAAAGATCATCTTACTCATAAGAATATTTGAAAGAAAGATAATGATATTACCCATTTTAAGAAAACTCTACCATTTCTACACTCACATGACACATCTTCCAATGATGAAGCATTGATGACTCATAATTTCACCTCTTAAGGTATCATTTTCCAATAAAGGAAAATTTAACCCTCCTGTGTATTTTGAATTAGAGAGTGGTAAACCTTCTCCTCCCAAAGGTATCTTGGTGCAATAGATTTAGCATGATCTTTCTACCTCTCCTACATATTATCATAACTATCCAGCTCTTTGGAAACAAGATGATGCTATTTATTTTATTCATGATCTATATCATAACATACCATTGAGTGAAGATAAATACCTTGATGAGAATACTTCTAATCAATCTACTAATGTGGACACTAGTAATGTTGATGGGATTATTAATACCCCTATAGAGATCAATTCCCCTACTATACATTCCGACACAACATATTTTCATCAAATTAATGATAAGTTCCTTCCACCTACCAAACCAAAGACATCTCATGAGATTGGCTATAACATTATTTATACATAAGCCTATAGTGGACAAGATCTTGGAAATATGGAACAAGTCCTTATAAATCATCCTCCTTAACATAGCAATAGACTTACAACTCATGAAAATATTATTCACTATAAATTTCAAAATGTTTTCACTCATTTCTTATCTAAGACAAACATGAAAAATTCCCCTTCTTCTTCATCTCATAATGTCACCATACAAATCCAAGAGCTTATAGATACTGGTACTATAAACATAGTGCCTTAGCATCTATTTCCCCTATTTGTGGTGCTCCAAATCATGTGACCTTAGTAACTTATTCATTGGGGGATCTGTTTTTGCATGATGTTATATTTTACATTTTAATCTTCCCTTGTGAGAAACATAATAGGTCCTTTCCTTTGTCCTTCCATTTGGGGGGAAATATCTCTCTATCTTATTTATTCTCCTTCTAAAGGAACCCTTATCTCTTTTTTGGTTGAATCTCTTATACTACAATGTCCTTCCATCTGTGGACTTGTTTTTTGAGGGTCTCTCTTTAGGGGATTGATATCCTTGTTTACAATCTCTTCCTTGCTTGGAAGTATATTTCTCTTTTAATTGATTTTTCACCAAGAGTGCAAAATGTGAAATCATTTCTCTTTTTTCTTTTCAGTTTCTCCTCCTTCCATAGCACCTGTTTTCCCTTTTTGGGATTGAATATTTTATAGTGGTACATTTTACCCTGAAATCCTTTGTTTCATGTAAGGAATTTTCATATTTTTTATCCTTTTCTTTCTTTAAAGAGCATGTCTATTATATTGATCTTTCACTTAGGAAGTGTATTTTGTTCCTCTTTCTTTATCAGAAGATCCATTATCTCTTTGTTATTTGCATCAATACTAACATGATTTCCTTCCATGAATGAACTTGTTTATCATAGGATCTTTCTCTTGAAGGGATTGATATCCTTTTTTACAGTCTCCCCCTTTCTTTAAAGTGTCTATCTATTGCAATTAATCATTAACTTAGTATGCATAATGTGTTTTATTTTCTCTTGCCTCTATTATTGAGGGGTAATATTTTTTATTTACTTTGTCTTCATTTATTTTCTCTAAGGATCAACTTTCCTTGGTGGAGTGCCATTTGTTTTATCATGTGATATCCCTTTCTTATACATAATTGATTGATTTGATTTAGGATTATCTCTTACGCAAGAATTTTGTATCCTTGATCACAACCTCTTCGTTATTTGAAAAATCCCTTTCATCATAAACAAATACTCTTACTTGAGGGCTTAAAGTGTGTCATCCCTCACCAAGAATCCCTTTTTCATCTAGAAATAAGGTTCTAAAAGGGTTCATTCTTGTTTTCCTCCCCCTCTTTGTCTCAAAGGTATTACATTTGTTCAAGAACTTCTCTTGAAGGTATATGTATTTTAATCAAGATCTCCTCCTTTCAAGGATCTCTTCCCACTTGTGAATATCCTTTCATGATTATCTATTCCTTGGATAGCAATAATATGCCCTCTTTGCTAAGATAATGACATATTTTTGTTTTAAGGATATCTCCTTGTTTTTAGAAGTAGGTATTGTTAGGATTGGATAATACTGAGAGGGGGGGTGAATCAGTATTATAGCACTTAACTAAATTCTTCAACCATTTATATATTAACCATAAAATTGCAATAAATAAAAGAACATAAGCAAATGACACAGTACTCATAACACCATATTTTGTTTTCGAGGAAACCCTGGCCAGGGGAAAACCTCAGTGGGGATGGTACCCACAAGCATGTACTAAAGTATAATGTCCCTGTTAGGAGACCTAGCCCTGTTAGGAGCTGAATATTGCATAGAAAATTTCCTTTTTAAATGAATTACAACCCTATTAAAGGTTCACAACACCCTGTTAGGGGCCATCTAAGCTTACAACTCTTACAATATAATTCAGGTGACAAAGTGTTCTTAGTCATGAACAAAAACAAGCAACACTGGCGCTTAGATAGTTCATTTGTTGTTCTTCAATGATCTTTGTCATTATCTGCTCTGCTATTTTCTCAAAAACTCATCAAACTGTCCAACTAACCACTCTTCACTACATCTATCTTTATCAAAAAGATCTTACATATATATCTCACAACTTTCAAAGTCGGCTCTCAATATGAATATTACAAATATTATAAAGTCGGCCTTCAATACAAAATACATTTAATATATTAAATACCAAATGCATAGTCAGTGCTCTTGCATAGTCAATGTGGAGCTTATCAAAAACTAAAATATGAATTTGATTGTCTGGAGTCCAAGTCATACTCCCTCAATCTTCGCTATTATCAAACTGCCTTGTATTGTTGTTCTGCTGCAGTTTGTCTGTCTTTAATTCTTTCTAACTCACCGTAGACTCAACCAAAACCAAATCAATCTTAGGTGGAGGTAATACATACCCCATACTATCTTCCTCTAAGCTCTCTTTCCAAAATCATCAATCTCAATCTTCGACATCCAAAACACTTCTGTATCTCTACTTCTACACTTAGTTGATTTTTGAATCATCAAAACTCATCTTTACTGGAATCAATCTAGAACCCAGATGTGTTTCCATAAATGAAAACCAAAAAGTAAATCACATTTACACAAAATTGATTACTTGCCAATAATCTCTCCCTTTGGCATTAATGGCAACACTTAAGAAAAATGAATAAGTGTTCCAACAAATCTATCTCCTCTATAATCTTCCTTTCTTTTTCTTTTCTCTTTTCTTTTCTTCTACTATATATATATATATATCTATATATATCTTCTCTTCTCACCCTTTGACAACAATGGAAAAGGTGCATATAAAATAATAGGTTTTTAGTGCTTTCTCACCAGTTTTAGAATATCCTGAAAGGAATCTTCCAAGATCTTTACTTCTGCAGTCCATGTTTTGAACAAAATTTGACTAATGTGAATTAAGCCATTCAGTGCAAATGATGTGGTCTCAGCTTCTTTCAAGTCCTTCGACATAGATTTATCTACTAAATCTATTACTTTCTCCAAGCCTAAGAGATGAACCTCAAGTATTGATAACTTAGGAGTGATAAAGCTCTTCAGCAAATTAAATCTTGTCAGTACTCTCTCTTTCTCATTATCTAATACACTGAGTTTAGCCCAAATCCTTGTCACTTCTTTGTCTAACTCTTTTGTGGATTGTGAAGATGTTTCACAACCATCCATCATACTGTTTAGAGTTGCCCTCTATATGGCAATAATGTCTTCTACATTCTGAACATGCCTTATTGGATTCATGCAATGAGTAAATAGTTTTCTCCCATGTCCAATGCAACTCCTTGCATTTGTCAAGAAATTTTTCACAATGCCTAAGTACCATGTGATATAATTTCAAGCTGCTGTTAACTTCTTCTCTGAGTATGTCTTCTCTACCTTCTCCTTTGCAATCTTCAATAAATTCTCATAGTGCCCATCAAATTCATCAAGTGTAATTCTCAGATTTTCAATGTCATCTTTGTTCTAAAAAACAATAGGTACTAGAAGCAATTTGTTTACAGTATCAATTGCTCTTGTAATTACTTTAGTCTTCTTTTCACCTTTCTGTTATGATCTTTCCTTAGCTTTGTTCAGAGAAGTAAATGCCAATTTTACTAATTCAACTTCATCCATGCTATCAACATTTACATCACTGCTTGCCAACAATGAAATGGTTGATGTATTTACCTCTTTCTTTTCATCCTCTTGTTGATCTGTCTTTTGTTCTTCTTCCTTCTTTTGCTCCTCTTCCTTCTTTTTTTCTTCTTCCTCTTCGTTTCCAACCTCATCCACTATAGAAGTGTCCAAATTCCCTACAAAAGGGTCCTTTTCATCTTGAGAGGTGTCAAGAGTTACTGCTACACCAAAAACATAGAAATCTATTTCTCTGTTATTCTTAGAAGTTGTCTTTGTTTCTTTTGATTTTTCACCCATTCCCAATTGTGTAGGCGAATTGGTCTTAGGAGGTGAGGGCTTAACAAAAGTAGTATTTATCAGTATCTTCTCTAGTGCCTTCTATGTTTCCTCAATTATTTCATCATACTTCCTCACCATGATTTTCAATCATCTCACCTTGGTCCTTAATAGAGGTTTTAGTTCCTTGTATATTCTGTCCCTATCTTGTACTAATATCACAGGCAGCATGTTATCAATTTCTTGGTTCCTGATTGTATCATCTTTAATATGTGCTACATGTTTTCTTATATCCAATCTCCCATATAATTCTATGGGTATACTTCCTTCAATTTCTGACAATGTCTTCTTTAAAGTCAGTAAGTGTTCTATCACAATGTCTTCAATCTTAATCTTGTCTGCTTCTTCATACTTGTTATAATATTTATCAATTATGACCAATTTACCTTGTTCTAATGATCTCTTCTCCAACATCTTCAAGTCAAGTTTCCATATATGTTTTTCTACTTTATTCTCTTCTCTTACTGTGCTCTTCTCTTTAGGTGGTGTTTGCATGCTTGATCTAGTAACTCTAGAAGTAATGTTTTCAGCTTCTGTTGTTTGTTATTGTGGAGGAGGTGGACTATCTACCATAAATACCTCAGGAGTGGGAGGGGCTACAGTACTTCCACTTGCTGATCCAAGAGATTTTTTTTTCATCTTCTTCTTCACTTCTTTCAGTTCTTCTTTTGTCAATCCAGCTTTTACTCCACAATCATGTACAAGTTTCTCAATATTTCTCTTCCTTGGACCTCTAGTCTATTCTTCTCTGACCTTTGCTGACTTCTCCTCATATGTTCCCCATATTTCCTTTGTTTTATCAATTTTTAATGCAAGGACATGCTCTATTTGCATGGTAAGTACCTCAGAACTTACTTCATAATCATGGGATAACACCATTTCTTTCTAGGTATGACTGCTTCAAAGCATACACAATCAGTTTCAACCATAAAATAGATTGTATCTTTGTATTTCTCAACAATGTCATCATGTATCCTGTATCTAGTTTTCACCTACCTATGTAGGATCTTGATCATACCAAATAGTTCACCATCGAACCAAGTAGCATTTTGTCTCTTGTAGCTTTGTGAAATCAGTATGCCATTAGGTACTCCAGATTTCCAACCACTAGGATGTAAACCAGGAAATTTGTGCTCAATATGAATGAACATATGCATCAACAATGAACCAAATCTGAAGGTTTTCATTCTGTCCTTCTTCACTAGCTTCACATTCTCAAGGGATTGTTATGCCATAACTTTGCATAGGTTATATTTTACGTTTTCCTTCACCATTCTCCATGCCATCATGATTACCCCAGCACATACTAAGTTAGGTATGCTACTATAGTAGAATTTGTACCCAAGTATCATCACAATCAATCTTACATCTTGTAGAAAGATGTCATTTACTATCATTGCCCTTCTATCCCATTTAGAATGAGTTAGGGTTTCAAATTCTTTCTTTACATGTTTCTTTGCAATAGGGATGACTCCAGTGTTGTCTAATCCAGTGATTTCATGGATTAGGTCTCTACAATTCTTCACAGGTTGAACACCAATCCAGATAAACTGATCATTAACCCTACTTAATAGTATCTTGAACCATTCATCTTCATCGAATTTGCATAAATGTAGAATTTTCATTATGCTTAGTTGATTAATGTGTTTCTATTCTTCTCTCATGACTCCATTATCAGTCATATGCTCCATCTCAGTTGATATATCATCAATTCCCAGTATATCATATTTGCAATGTATGTAAGCCCTAATATCTTCTACGTGTAAATTCACATGATTTGAATGGATTTTTCTTGAACTTATACCTATTTCAATCTGTAACATCAAAAATAATAGGTTCATCCATGCCTAGATGATATAAATACCTTTCTTCTGCTGAATTTCAAGTTTATCCTTCAATCGATCACGCATGGCCAATGTAGACTAGTTTGAACTTCTCTACTCTCTGATCTCCTTAGCTCACTCTTCATAAAATGGTAAAGGGATAGGTCATCAAATGGTGCTTTATACAAGTTTAAGTTATGAATTTCACTTTTACTTAAAAGTGTCTAGTCGGCTGTTAGATCTTGCGAACAAAATATATGTGTCGGCTGATGTTGTGCTCTTAGATGTATATTTCATGATGTTAGAAAAGATTATACCCAAGCTCACTTGAGCTCAATCCATGAATTTTGGGGTAGGATATATTTTTATTTCTGTATCCAATGCTCCCCCTAAGGCCATGATTGTCCAATTAGGTAGATTCTATTTTTCTATCATCAGGCGAAGATCCAGTAGCCTCTACTGACTCTCCCTAAACTGATGTCTCACTTGTTTCTTTGACCTTCCATATCTTACCATTGTTGCTATCTTCTTCCTCATCAAAAAAACTTTCAAAATCATTCTTTAGATTTGCAACACTCTTACCAATATCATTTCCATCCTTCTGTGAATTCATAGGAGGTGGTACTCTTCTATTTGTCTGATCTGTTATACCTGCAAAACTTCACTATATGTCTTGGATTATTGCATTTGTAACATATAGGAGGTCTTCTTTCCTGATTAATTTGCATCTTGTAGTACTTCACAATGTGTCCAATGTTATGGAATTTGTAGCATGTGGGTTTCATTATAGGTTCTCTTCCATTGTCTTGTCTATATCCTAATTGATTAGGTTTTTTGCATTCTTCTTTCTTGTGCCCATATCCATTATAGTTAAAACAATAACCAAAAAAATTTCTAAAAGGGGCATTACCTCTGCAGTCTCTCTTCATGTATCCAAATCTGTTGCAGCCAAAGCATCTACCTCTGAAGGGTCTGATATGCTCCTTAGGCTCTTCAATAGAAGGTTTCTCAGTATCAATCTTCTCATTTGATTTCTCTTCTTGATTCTTTGAACATTTAGCTTCATTGAAGCCAATATCAGTCATATCACCTTTAGGTTTCTATTTGTCTCTCTACTCATCAATCAAATCACTACTGGTGTGAAGTTTCTCAATGTGTTTCTTTGCTTCAACAAGTTCACCTTTTATAATCTCATTATATTTTTCCATTTTTAGATACTTATTCTTATAGTTGTCAGCCTCAATCTTCATTTGATCTAATGCATTGTTTAAATTTTCTTCAACTTTCTTCTTAGCATCCTTCTCTACCTGTATTTCTTTAACCATAGTCTCAATTTCAAGTTTCAGAATTTCATTATCTTCTTTTATTTGCTTCACCTAGTCTGAACTATCTTCATCTAAATCCTCTTTTATCTGAACCACAAGATCTTGTCTTTGATTCTTGGATTGCTCAAGTTGTTCTTTGAGTTTCTTTATAAATTTCTTAGATCTTCGCATGTTGAATCTCAACTCTCCATTTTCTACTTTTGCTTTGTCAAGGTCTTCAAGTGCAACATCAAATTTTTCTTGCAAACTGTCCAAATCCATTATGGTCTCCTTCAAGCTGTTAGAATTTCTCTCCAAGGGCCAAATGCTCTGATACCAATTGTTAGGATTGGATAATACTGAGAGGGTGTTGAATCAGTATTATAGCACTTAATTAAATTCTTCAACCATTTATATATTAACCATAAACTTGCAGTAAAGAAAAGAACATGAGAAAATGACACAATACTCATAATGTCATATTTTGTTTTTGAGGAAACCCTGGCCAAGGGAAAACCCTAGTGGGGATGGTACCCAAAATCATGTACTAAAGTATAATGTCCCTGTTAGGAGACCTATCCCTACTAGGAGCTGAATATTACATAGCACATTTCCTTGTTAAAGGAATTAAAACCTTGTTAAAGGTTCACAACACCCTGTTAGGGGCCAACTGATCTTACAACTCTTACAATATAATTCAAGTTACAAAGTGTTCTCAGTCATGAACACAAACAAGAAACACTGGTGCTTAGATATGTCATGCCCCAAAATCTAAGCATTAATACCTTAATCTAAAGATCATAATTTTCCTTTCAAACATGGTATATTAACTATGGAAGATGTAGTCTTTTATTTCTTTAATACACCTATGCAATTTAACAAATTAATTTAATTGAAAGTTTAAAATATATTAACAACATTGATTAAATTTATAGTCCTTAAGATTCATTTTCCACTATTTTTAGTAAAACATTCATTAATTCATTTTGGGATAACCATCATTTCAAATAAAGATTCAAATACTTATTTTATTAATAGAAATAAACAACTCTGATTTCAAAATACAAGGGATTACATTTTTCAAAATGTTTCAAATTTTACAAGGAAAAAGCTTGAACAGAAACAAGTCTTTGAGGGAGAAATTGCATCCAAGACACCAAGACATCGGTTTATACTTTCAGAAGCTTTTTCTATACCTACAAGAATATCAAGGTTGACCATGGAGGCTCACCTCCCAACCTAGGCCTTCGCAAGGCCACCCCCAAGCTAGGGGATCCAGAACTGAACTAGGATACATACACACATAACAACCATGAAACTAAAAATAGGAATAGAAGAAAATACCCATTACCTAAGGATATACATAGGTCTCCAAAAGACCTGAAACAAAGGGGTGAAAGAGCACTACCACAAGAGGAGAAATCCAATAATACAAAATACGTACACTAGGAATAGACCACACATGGGCTAAACATTCCTAAGTACCACATAAATAATCTTGTTCCATGGCCACACATGGACTCATGAACAAATTTCTACCCTTCACCTCCATGCCCTTTGGCGGTAATTGGAGTAAATTTACCTTTCTTTCACAAAACACATTATGGCTTCAGGCCTTCCAAATTTTCTTATGAAACTCAAATTCCATTGGGGATTCTTGGCATCATGGGCACCCATATACCCATGTACATCCTTCCACACATGGGAGACTCTGCACTACTTGGGTAGATCACTAACTTTCACCCCATCAATGTTACCCAACCCTCCCAAGGGTGAATAAGCCTTGATGAACCCCATATACAATCAATTACAAAAGAAAATACAAGACTCAACACAAACTCCATGAAAACCCATGAAGTTGAAAACAATAACATAAACTTCAATCATGGATTTCTCAAGTTATGTACAAAAGCAAACAAGAACTACTCCTAACTATGCTAATTAGGAAACTCACCTCAAATCCAAGCTATGGTAAATGCAAGGTGGTTTGTGAAGAGATTCTCCTTCTCATCCTTCCTCCTCTCAAATCTTACTCCTACAAATGATTCTATCTCTAAAAGTAGAGAGTGGGTGTGTACCCAAAACTCCCTCTAAGGCCTTCCTTAAATAGGCATTCTTCCTAAAATATCAGGAGTGATAAATGGAGGAAAGACTATAATCCATCTACTCTCCCCACTTACCTTCTTCATAAATGGACTTAAATGTTGTAAGGAAAGAAGGGATGGCTTAACCAAAGTCTTCCAACTCTCCAAATTCGCCACTTCCCAAAATGGTGACTTTAGGGGAGTCATAAATGAGTTTCAAGA